>PVJO010033337.1:0-12203 GCA_004026905.1 Hystrix cristata
ATGGAAAGGGCAATGCTGTACTTACTTACTTACTGGAAAAGGATGTACTTACTGGAAGAGGCACTTGTTCTGGGTGTGGATTTATTGCACGTAATGCTTCTGCTGAAACTACCATCCACATATTTGCTGAATATCTCCTCCACTGTCATGCAGATGCAACACAGCATTGATTCTGATCAAGGAATGCACTTCACAACAAAAGTATTGTGGCAATGGGCTTGTGCTCATGAAATTCACTGGTCTTACCATGCTTCCCACCATCCAGAAGCAGCTGGATTAATAGAAGATTAGAATGGACTTTTAAAGATGTGATTGCAGTGCCAGCAAAGTGGCAATATGTTGCAAGACTGGGGCAAGGTTCTCAAGAAAGCTGTGTGTGCTTTGAATCAGCATCCAGTATATTGTTCTGTTTCTCCAATACCCAAGATTTACTGATCCAGTAATCAAGGAATGTAAGTAGAAATGGTACCACACACCATTACCCCTAGTTATTCATGAGCAAAAATTTCCCCTCTTCTTCCTACAACTGTATCCTCTACTGACCTAGAAGTCTTAGTTTCGAAGAAGAGAAAGCTTGTGCCATGAAGAATAACAATAATTGTGCTAAACTGGAAGGTAAGAATTCCTCCTGGTAATTTTGGGCTCCTCATGCCTCTAAGTAAACATGTGAAAATGGGAGCTATAGTGTTTGTGGGGATGATTGATCCAGGCTACCAAGGCAAAATTGCACTGCTCTTCCACAATACAAGAAGGAATATATTTGTGGTGCAGGAGTCTATCAGGGCTTTTCCAAATATGACCATGCCCTGTTGTTAAGGTCAATGGCAAACTAAATAACCCAATCCAGGCAGAATGACAAATGGCACAGAACCTTCATTAATGAAGGTATGGGTCACCCCACCAGGTAAAGAACTAATATAGGCTGAAGTGCTTGCTAAAGGACAAGGGACTACAGTATGCTTAGTAGAAGAAGTTACTTATAAATAACAGGTATGGCCACATGACCAGTTACAGAAACAAGGATTCTAATTGCTGTATTTATTTCCTATTTTGTTCACATGCTTATGTGTATATACACATGTATTAAGCATGGATCATCATTTTTTTCTTTGTAATATAACATTGATTGACTTCACACAGGTTCTGAAGTACTGTTAAATCTATATTATAATGGTTAACTTGTGGAATGTCAGGAGAAGAGTAATCATCACCCAAAGAAAAACTATGCCTCCTACTCTGGGGAGGGAATTAGTGTGTTTTCATTTGTATGCAGGATAATTGTAATATATTTGGAGTAATTATGAACTTGCTATTGTATTTTGAGATTAAGTATGGTTTAAGGAGATATGTCTGGTTGTCAAGTTGACAAGGGGTGGATTGTAATCATTAATTATGTTGTGTCAACTTGACTTCAGTAAAAACTGCCTAACAAATTAGTGAGTTCTGGGTATGTAATGGAAAACTGACATGTACCCAGCAAACTGAGGAGGGAAGTCCTATCCCAGATTTGTGTGGCACTGACCAGTAGACTTCTAGCTTGGACAGAATAAAAAGGGAAGAAGGAGGAAACATTGTCCCTTTTGCTATCCCTTTTATTGTCTCTTTTGCTACCGCCTTTGTTCATTGTTCTCAAGTGGGGACTCTTCAGCTTTCCTGAACAAACTCTTTGACCTTCTGACACAGACTTGTGCTAGTGACTACTGTGAGCTTTCAGGTCTATGACATTTGGCTGATACTGGATCCTCTAGTTCTCTAGCACACAGACAGGTTTTTTGGAATTTTTCACTGCTGATTCTGCAGAAGGCCATTTGAATTCCTTCTCTTCTGACCCTGTAATTTTATCTAATAAATCTTTTGAGTAATTATATTTTGGATTTATTCTGTTCCTCCAGTGAACCCTAACTAATACACTACATTCTAATTAGGTAAAGAGATACACACTTAAGACATATAATTTCAGGTAGTGATATATGTTTGAAGCCATAAAAAAGCAGGACTAAAAATCATTGGAGATTAATCTGAAAAAATGACATTTATACTGAAAACTGAATGAAATTTTTATTTTGAGAGAACTACAGATTTACCTGGAGTTGTAAAATATAACACAGAGAAATTCTATGTACCACTTATCTAATTTCCTCCAATGGTCACATCTTGCAAAACTATAATGTAATGTCAACCGATACATTGACATTCATAAAACCCCTAATCTTTTTTATACTTCACCAAATTTATTTGTGTTCATTTACATTTGTGTGCTTCATTATATGTAATCGTCTCATGTGTGTAGGTGATTTCCCAATAGAGGAAAGGTATGGAACAGTTTGATTACCACAAATATTCCTCCTCTTCCTTTTTTGAGACTATATTTACTTTCACTATCTCCAATAAATGGAATAGTTATTCATGAAAAATTGGAGAATTAGATATTTTCTTTCACTTCCCATAACTCAGTGGAAATTTATCCAAGTTGTTAACAACTCTTCATTATTTTTATTACTAAATAGAATCCCATGACACGATATACCATAATTTATTTAACACTCACCTACTGAATGACATTTTGGCTGCTTCCAGTTTTAGAAAATTAAAGAATAAAGCTTATATGGAATGATATTACTAAGATGGCAGACTAGGCAATTTCAGGCATTTGTTAATCATAGAAACAAGTAAGCAAATAAGTACAAACTAAAATAAGTTTTGGGTACCTCAGAAACCTATCAAGGGTTTTAAGCAACCAAGAAAATATAAAACAAAACAGATATCCACAAAATGGCAGAAAATTTCATGATAATTTTACTCTTTATTTTCCCACCTTTCCTTGATGGAGCATAATGACAAATCTACTGTGCAATTCTCACTTCCTTCTCAACAAACAAAAGAAAAGGAGCAAAAGTTATTTGCTATATTCTGTACTGCCTGCATTAAACCTGAATGAATTTTTATCCTGTTTTGGAGCTCAGGCAAGAATCCCAGCAATGTTTAAATCACAAGTTGAAAGCTGCAGAAGTCACTGGCACTTGTTATGACACCTGAAAACTGCAGGAAAACTCTAGAATGCAGACACTTACCACAAAAGACATGGAAAGTGTGGTGCAGTAGGCTATTCAAGGCCCTCAAAATAATCATAGATAAGACTAAGGGAAATAAAAGACATTTAAAAGTTACTGTAATAGAGAGGATATTGGAAGAAAGCACATGCACAGAACCAGAAAAGATGCATACACATAAAAAGTCACTGAAGATTTTAGGCCTCCTGGTAGACTGAATAGTGAAGATCATCATCTGCATAAGCCAGGTTGCAAAAACAGTGATGCAGTAGTTCATCAATGTCCATTTTTCAACAATATTCACAAGTCAAATAAAAATCAAGAAAAATGGGCTAATCAAGGGAACTAAATTAATTTCCAGAATCTGAATAGAGTGAAACATAGTATTCAAATTTACTAGAAAAATACATTAAAAGAACTATTTCAACAGGGTTTCAGATTTAGTTCAGTGGTAGAGCACTTGCCTAGCAAGCACAAGGCAGTGAGTTTGATCCCCAGCACCCCCCAAAAGAACTTCTTCAAGATGTGCAAAGAATTAAAGAAGAGCATGGACAAACAACCACAGGAAAGCAGGAAAGTAATATATGGACACGTTTAGAATATTAGAGACAAAAATACTAAAAACAACAACAACAACAACAAACACTAAACCAGAATTCTGGAGCTGAAAATTATAATAACAATAAAAATTCACTGGAAGAGTTGAACAGTAGACTCAATCAGATAGAAGAAAGAATCAACAAATTTGAAATGATGTTATTTGAATTTATCAAGTCTGAGAACAAAAAGAGAAACAAATGAAGAAAATTGAACAGATTTCACAGAATAAGGCCTCATCAAGAGCCAAACTTAGGTAAAAAAGAAAACTCAGTAAAAGAAGAGAAAATGGCTGAAATATCTTTCAAATTTTGTGGAAAGATATCAGTATATAAATCTAAGAAGCTCAGTGGATTCCAAGTAGATTAAACTTAAATATACCCACTTGAGGCAAATTACAATCAAGTAGTTGTACCAATATAAAATAGGTGTTAATACTTCAGGATGCATATAATCTCTATGGTAATGACAAAAAAACTATAGATTGCATACAAAAAATGAAATGAATTCAATAATGTGTCACCATAAATAAAACTTTCAGCACAAAGAAAGGCAGTAGGAACAGAATGAGAGAAAAAGCAGTTATAAGATATATAGAAAAGGATTAACAAAATCTCTGTTGTAACTCTGTCAGTATTTATGTCGAGTATTAATGGGTTGGAATGTCTACCAAAATACATAGATTGCAGAATAAATAAATAAGCAGGACACAACTATATGCCGTCTATAGACACTAACTTTAGATTAAATGATAAGCAAGGCAGAAAGTGATAGGTTAGTAAAGATTTTCAATATAAATAGTAATGAAAAAGAGCAGAGGTGTCCATACTGTCAGATTACATAGACTTTAAATTTAAAAATTTTACAAGAGACAAAGAAGGTCATCATATTGTGATGAGACTGTCAATTCACCATGATGTAACTTTTATAATAATATATGTAAAAATATAGCTACAAAACACAGGAAACAAATGTTGACAAAATTGATGGGAAAAATAGATCTAGATCAAGAAATTAGATAATAACAAATGCTGGTGAGGCATTGTTTTTGTAAATATAAACTAATACAATTATGATGAAAATCATTCTAAAGATTTCTCAAAAAACTAAAACTAGAAATTCCATTTGACTCAACTATTTCACTTTTAGATATCTTCCCAAAGGTGTTAAATGCATTGTATTACAGTGACACATGTGTACACATGTTTATAGCAGCAACATTCATAATAATTAACTCTTACAAGGGAACAATATGTCCATGAACAGATGAATGGATAAAGAAAATGTTGTATTTATACAGAATGGAGTATATTTTGCCATGAGGAGGGGGAAATTTGAGTCATTAGTAGGAAATTGGATGCACCTTGAATCTTTAATCTTAAGTGAAGTAAATCTGACACACAGTTTAAATATTGCTGTAGTTTCTCCTATAAGAGAAACTCAAAGTATATATAATTTAAAGCATGAAATAAAAGAAAGGTAATAGGAAATAGAGAGATGATCTTTTGCAAATGGTAAGAGGACTAAAATTTGTAAGAAGAGTGGTGGAAAGGAAAGAGAAGGGGAAGTAAAAATAGTTATGTTATGTTATGTAACGGTACCAACTCCCCATGATTAATGTAATCATGTAAATATGTACTAATGAAATAAATTAAAATATAAAGTAATACCAGGGGACTTTAATATATTACTTTTTTCGTTCCAGAGGACTGAATCCAGATACTATCTTTTTATCTATTTATTTATTTAAAGACAGGGTCTTGTAAAGTTGCTAAATTTCTTCTCCAGGCTGGGCTCAAAATTTTAGTCTTTCAGCCTGAGCCCTCAAGAGTGTAGGGATCACGGGTGTGTGCCACCACACTCAAACGTATCTGGACTACTTACTGTGATGGATCAGATGTTAGTCTGCGAAACAAGTATTAATAATGTTAAAAAGTTAAAGTCATACAAAATATCTTTCCTGATCACAATTGAATGAAACTAGAAAATAATAGAAAGAAAACTGGAAAGTCCACAAATATGTGAAAATTAGACAGCACATTCTTGGCCAATAATGAATAAGCCATAAAAGAAATTACAAAATATCTGGAGAATAATGAAAGTAAAATAACAACATAACAAAATTTTTATGATGCAGCAAAAGAAGTGATAAGAGCAAAATTCGTAGCCAGATATGCAAACACTAAAAAAGAAAAAAGCCAGGCAAATTGCCACATGCCTGCAATCCTAGCATTCATGAGGCTGAGACAGAAAGGTAACCAGGAGTTCAGGGCCAGCCTTGGGCCTTGGCTACACAGAGAATTAATGGCCAGCCTGGCCTACAAAGCAAAACCCTGTCTCAAAACAAACAAACAAACAAAAAAACAAACCCCTCAAATCAACTTTGTATATTTACTGCTGAAAGAAATAGGAAACTAACCCAAAAGTCCATAGAAGGGAAATACTATAAATTGAAGTAGACATAAACAAAAAAGAGGCTAGAAAATTATAGAGCAAATCAAAGAAATGATAGGATAACTCTTAGCTAAAATGAACAAAATTGAGAAATCATCAGGTAGATTGACCAAGAAAAAAAGAGATACAAGATTCGTATAATGAAAATACAAAACAAAAATCAGATATTTTACTGAACCATAAACACAGGAATAGGAATTATTTTTATAGGATAAGAGAATGAAATGAACGATGTATGGTGACAATCTGGACAAACAGCATTTTATGGAAAGTTCCTAGAAAGAAAGAACCTACCAAAAAATTAAAAATATAAATAATCCTGTAATTAATAAGGAAGTTGAATTTGTAAGCAAAACTTCCAAAGAAGTCCAGAAACAAATGATTGCAATGATGAATTCTATCGAATATTTAAAGAAGTATTCTCACCAATCCTATTCAGATTCTCCAAACAATTGAAAAGGATGGAATGTTATCAAACTTACTCTATCAAGCCATCATTACTTGGATGCTAAAGCCAGATCAAACACTATAATTGAAGAAAGCTACAGATTAATATCCCTGTTGAATTTTGAGGCAAATATCCTCAACAATAGCAAATACAACTTAATAGCACATTATAAAGTCCACCTTCTGGGAAAATGCAAAGAAGTTTCAAAACATGAAAATAAACTAGTGTGCTGTCCAATATATCAGAATAAAGAAAATGTACACGATTATTTTGATCAATTTAGAGAAAGTATATAGAACAATTTAAAACACTTTTATGACTAAACAGTAACATAGTGATAGAAATTACCTCACTGTAATAAAGTCCATCTGAAAAAGCCCATGGCTACCACATAGTCAATGATAAAAGAAAGCTTTTCCTTAAAGACCAGGAGTGAGATGTGGATGCAAACTGTCACTACTTCCAGTCAATAGAATGAAAATTTTAACCATGGCTATTAGGCAAGAAGAAGAAATAAAATGAATTCAAATTAGAAAAGAAGAATTAAAAGTTATATTTGTTTTAAGTTCACATGATGAGTAGAAAGGAAAAAAATTCCACAAAAAGTGCTAAACTAAAACAAATTCTGGAAAGTCATACGCTCTACAGTCAAGATGCTAGAATCAACTATGTTTCTAAACATTAAAATGAGTAATTTGAAGAGGAAGTTGTTAAAACAGTTTTATTTAAAATAGTACCAAAAACATACAATATTTAAGCATAGACTTAACTAAGCAGGTAACCAACCTGTATACAGAAAACTATAAAACATTTTTCAAAAATACTAAAAAGATGCAAATAGATGGAAAGTTGTCTTTTGCTCATGAGTTGGAAGGTTTACAGTTAGTATATAAATACTAAGTTAAGTCATTTACAGGTCCAAAGCGATCCCTGTCAAAATCTTGATGACAATTTTTTTTACAAGAGAAGAATTTAAAAAAAGAGAGAGAATTAATTTTGGAGTTTAAAAAATATTTGAAGCTACATTGCCTAGCCAAAAAAAATTTGAAGGTGGAACCAAATTGGAGGTCTAAGCCCGTGGCACTTTAAGCCATGTTGCTTTGGGCCTGTGGCAGCACAGTATGTCATGGCTGTTATGGTTTGTGTCTAGATGTCCCTCAAAGCCTCATGTGGTCATAGGTGGGGCTTATTCCAAGGTGGCTGGATCTAGACTACATGATGCTGGGATTCAGGATGTGTGATCACTAAATTAGTCCACTGATTGGTTTGGCACTGCCCTAATCCTGACAGCCTGGATAATATATAAGGGGTAGAAAGAAGCTGCTAAGCTCCCTTGCTTACCTTGCTGCCTTCTGTCTGCTGTCAGCAGTTTCTCCTCTGGGATACCTTTCTGACATCCCACTCAGCCCTGGAGCCAGCCCATTATGGACTGAAACCTCTGCAAACAGTGAGCTGAATAAACCTTTCCTCCCTTAATTTTGGGTTTCAGATATTTTGTCTCAGCAAGGAGAGAAAAAAACAAACAATGGCAGAAGCATATAATAGATGAAACTACTCACATTATGGTGCCTGGAATGGAAGAAACAAAATGACAGAGGGTGCGGGGAGAAAGAGAGAGTGAGAATCTAGGGTCTTTAATGACCCTTAAAAGACACTATCTCAGTAACATAATTGCCTTCATCTATGCCCCACCACATAAAGTTTCTGCCATCGTTGGATAGCACCACAGAGTGGTGACCCAAGGGACACTAGAGTGTTATAGTGTGGGTCTAGAGCCAAACTATAACAGCTGCAATATCTAAAGCTATGCAAGTGACATAAGGCAGACAAACACACCAGAACAGAATAAAATGATCAGAAGTAAATCCTCACATTATATAATGTTAAATGACGTTTTATTATATTCCAAGATAATTCATTTGTGGAAATGACACTTTTAAGCAAATGGTGCTAGAAAACTGTATATCAACATAAGTTCATAGGTTACTCAATATGTACAAAAATTAACAAAAATGGATTAAAAATTTAGAAGCTAAAGTATTAAACTCTTAGATGAAAACAAAGGGGACAATTTTCATGATTTTGGACTTGATTTTTTGTATATGACATCAGAAGTACAAGCAACAGAAAAAATAGCAAAATTAGACTACATAAAAATTAAAAATATCTGTTCATTTAAGAAAACTACCAACATTGCAATAGACAGCACACAGAAGGGGAGAGATGGAGAAATATTTACACATAATATATGTAATGAAACATTAACACTTAAAAATATATAAAGAGGTGCTACAACCCAACAAAAACAAAATACAAATATCCTGATGAAAATACAGGCATAGGACTTGAATACACATTTCGGCAAAGAAGATATACACATATCCAGTAAGCAAATGAAAAGATTTTCAACATCAATGGTCATTAGAGATTTGCAAATTAAAACCACAATGAGAAATCACCTCACATCCATTACAATGGCTACTATTAAAACAGCAGTGCTGGTGAGAATATAGAAAAATTAAAACCCTACACACTGCTTGTGTGAAAGAAAAACTATTTAGTGATTTACAGACCCAAAGCAATCCCTGTCAAAATCTTGATGACAAGATTATGGAAAACAGTATGGTGGTCTGATCAAAATTACAAATTCAATTACCATATACTCCAGTAATTTTGCTTTTGGAAATTTACTGAAAATCAGTGAGAGAAGGATCCCACGCATATAGTTGTGTGCTGAGTTACATAGACTCTTTACTTGTGCTTGCCGAAAGCTAGGCGCAACCTGAATGTCTTTCAATGCGTGCATGGGAAAAAACTACAATATATGCATGCATTGATATATTATAAAGATTTTATAGGACAGAAATTCTGACACATAGTATCACAGGTATGAGGCACTTAAAGTAGTCAAATTCACAGAAATACAATGTAGAATGGTGTTTTCCAGGGACCGGGAGGAGAAGGAAATAAGGATTTACAGGCTTATAGTTAAAGGAACTATAGGAATTTTTTGGAGTAAATTTCGTGGAAGGGAAAAGGACTTGAGTAACTTTTGGGTCATGAAGCTGCAGTTTTTTTAAAAGTACAGTTTTAAAATGTTGATTTCCTCATCTCCCTTTACATTGTTTTTGTTTCTTCTATCCTATCTCGACCCCCTCAAAATTTGGTATCTTATTCTTTTTTTTTTTTCCTTCTTCTTCTTCTTTTTTTGGGAGAGATTGTTTGTTTGTTTTTGAGACAGGGTTTCTCTATGTAGTTCAGGTTGGGCTTGAACTCACCATAGCCCAGGCTGGCCTCTCGAAATCATAGCAATCATCCTGCCTCAGCCTCCCCAGTGCTGGAATTATAGGCATGCACCACCACATCTGACTGGTCCTTTATTCTTTTTTTTATTTTTATTTGTTTATTTATTTATTTTTACCAAGAACATGTATTGGTACATTGTACACATGATGATCACATTCATCATGGTTATTTTGTACCTGTACAGGAGGTACCTTGGTTTTCCCTCCTCTTTCCCACCCCTCCCTTCTGCTCCTTCCTTCTCTATTTAGAGCAGGTTTATTTATATTTTTCCATTTTTTCTCTTTCCCCTTTCTTTCCCTTTGCCCTTCCTACTTTTCCCCCTTCTCCTTTTCTAGTTCTCCTCTCTTTTGAATATTATCTTCCTTTTCTATATCTATTGCACCTTTTTGTCCCTATTTACACTTATGGTTTCTCATATCAGAGAAACAATTCGATGTGCACTGACGAGTATCTGATTTATTTCACTTAAGAGTATGTTCTCAAGGTAGATCCATTTACATACAAATGTCTCTAGTTTATACTTTTTGATGGCAGTGTAGTACTCCATTGTGTAGAACAACTACGTTTTCTTTAGCCATTCATTGATTGTTGGGCATTTAGGTTGTTTCCAGGACTTAGGTATTAAGGAGTTGCAGAAGGCCTGATCTTGTGTAACTGCTTCAGGCTGAGGAGGGGCATTATTGATCCTGCTTAGCCAGAGAATAAAAGTCTCATTCTGACTGATCTAAAGGAGACATAGGAATATGGACTTCTATTTTTTAGAGAACTCTTATCTTTTGATAGACTAAAAAAGATGTCAAGGGCATTTGAGACATTAGCCTACAACAACAACAGATCAGGCAGCGTAAAAGAATTCCAACGCACAGTGTCATAGCCAGAGAGAAATGAGAACTTTCTTCCATTATGTTGCTCCAGGGAAGCAGGATGCTAGCCAGTCATTAAAGCTTCTAGTGGTTTAATGTAGCACCATTTTCTGAATATAGATTTTGTATTGCAGAAGACATATTTGCAGAGTTTTCAGGAATGCACGCACAACATTCTGTTTTGATAACGGCACAGGTTCCACTTTGTGCCGCTTTCAGAATATGCAGGGTCATTCGGTTTTATAGAATGGCATTTCTCATTATTTTTGCTTTTGAATTTAGTAATTAAATACTCTACACAGTGTCATTTAGACCTTTTTGTATATAGTTAGTAAGAAATTCAATGTGCCCCATTGTATTTTAAGTCTTATTTGGGGAATAAAGAGTGGCCAGATGATCATACTAGTGAAAACCTGCCTGAGCTGATTCATCGATAATGCAAGACTGGGAGGTTAGCTGATTGATTTATGGTTTTAACTCAGCACCCTTGGAACTATGGTACCCTAATGCACATCTCCCTTTCTACCCTGGAGGTAACCAAGGCCACAGCTTTGTGCCAGAGCCACTAGGTACTGTTTGAGGCTGTCCACCTTATTCCAGCTCTTGCCCTCCAGGCAGTAACAAACAAGTCAGTGTCTCTTACTGTAACAATGTAATTAGAGCCTTGGGTAGGAACCCACCGTGTATTTTGGGTGACATCGCTCCATTTATCATAAGCATGGCTTTTGGTTGTTCCCAATGAAGAGGTGCTAGTTGGCTGAGTTGTCTCATGTTAGATGTCTGCCAAATATGTTTATCCCAGACCTGAAAATATTTATCTATGAACTGATGGTTATCTTTTATCGTGGGAGTTTAAGGAGTCTGGGATAGATCAGAATCTCTATATTTCCATACCTGAGTATTAGTTGTGGTTAGAGAAAAAATTTTCTCATGTCCCCTTTTGATATAGGGGAAAAAATATAACTCCCAACCTGCTAGATGTCAGTTACGCTGAGTTCGTGTTCCCCGAAGTCGAAGAATGAATTCTAAGGAACAAAGGAGGTTAACAGTAGGAATTTTATTGGGAGAGAGAAAGAGAGCTCCTGAGAGACAGGAGGGGACCCGAGTGGCTTGCCAACGAGCCCACCCTTCAGGGGAAGTTTTATAGAGCAAAATTGTGAGGCGGGTACAATGTGTGTCAAAATGATGATTAACCAATAATATTACAAGTGTAGTCGTTTAGGTAATAGTGGTCCAATGGGGAAGAAAGTCACGTAGTAAATCGTCAAGGAGAGAACAAGGACATACCAGGGTGGGTTGGATCCGGAGATCTTGGTCGCCCACCTGGGTGACCTAGACTTTAACAGATGTAATCTTCAGTTCATTGTTTATCCCTCAGCCAGGGGTGTGGCTCTGGTCTTTCCATCCTTATTTTGAGACCTGACCTTCAATGGATGCGCCTCCAGCCATAGTTGTCCTGTGTATTGACTCCATTGAGGGCCCAGC
>PVJO010033338.1:0-12179 GCA_004026905.1 Hystrix cristata
TTGTACCTTTTCAAAGGAAGGTAGTGCAGGGCATGTTCAAGAGTTTAAAGGTCTACTGAGAACAAGCAACAGATGAGTTGGAAAGAACTGATTCTTAACAACAGTGTTTGTGATCTGTTGCTGCATCACAAATTACTCCAAAACTTAGCTGCTTGTGTTGTGAGGGTCAGGAATCTGAAAGTGGCTTAACCGGGTGGTTTCGGCTGAGGGTCTCTCGCAAGGCTGCCGTCAAGGTCTTGGCTGGGGTTGCCTATTTCAGGGTTGACTGGGCAGGGGGACCTGCTCTGCCTCATCCCCAGGGTCCTGGGGGCCTCCATCCTTCTCTGGTTGATGACACAGTGACACAGGTATTGCTTCTTTGCTATAGGGCTACTACTAGCATGGTAGAAGGATTCTACGGTGGGGGGGAGGGCAGAGAGGAGGAGGGAGGAAAGAAGGAAGGAAAGAAAGGAGGAAGAAAGAAGGAAATACGGAAGAAGGAGGAAGGGAGGAAGCGAAGGAAGGAAGCAAAGAAAGAAAGACATAAAGAAATCAAAAATGGAAAGTGTTGCTTTCAGATGAGTCTTATGCAAGACAAGCATCTCCTTATTCCAGACCCCCTGGGCATTTATACAGGCTGTCCTAGTTTCTGCCACAGAATGTCACAGATCTGGGTGAGCACCTGCTGCTCCCTGGAGCAGCCGCTGCCCTGTGGCAGAAGGAATGGCTGCCACTGGATGCCCGTAGCCAGGGCTGTTCGTGTGAACCACGGTGTGCCCAGTGGCTAGGACTTCTTTCTGTTGGGAGTGCCGAGGTGTGAGGGGAACACTAAATGAGATGCTGGCTTCCTGGGGTCCCTTTCAGATGGATCGCACCTGCTCTGGGAACTGATGACTTGCTGGGAAATGCAAGATTCAGTTTGAAGGGCCTTGGGTATTTCAGGGAAAGCTTGCTAGAAAGATGTTGAATCTTGAGCAGCCACATTGGAAAAATTCTGGGAACCCAAGAGGACTGGTCCCGGCCACAGGCAAATCTTTGTTCCCAGCAGGGGCTGGTTGGGACTACTCAAGATGGGTTTGGAAATGACTGAGAAGGGCAGAATTATTTTTTCTTCATTAACCAAAAAGAGCGCTAGAGTTAAAGTTTGATTTTTATTAATTAGTCTTTAGAGAGATTAGATCAAATGCTAAGATGGAAATGTTAGAGATATAGCCTGATAAGAAGGAGCCTGCCTGTGTGCAAAGCAGAGAGGCGTCCGAGTAACCTGGGGACGTATTCTGCCCCCGCCCTTAACCCCCAGCCTCCAGCTCCTCTGCCCTCACCCTGTGGCATCACTGTTTGGGAAGGTTTGAGACTTTTCTGGCACTCCAGATTTTGTTTATTTCTGTCCCAAACAAAATACCTCTTGAGCAACCTTTGTATGACCTCCAGGTCTGGTGCTGTTCTTAGTTGTGAAAGCCTAATGTGATAATACACTTTAATTAAATCTCCTCCTCCAGTTTTCACTCTGAATTTGTTGCTACAAATTTTCCAGACTGCCCACAGAAACTTTTGAAAGCACTTGGAGTGTGTGAGGGTGGCAAGGTGGTGATATGAGGTGGTGAGCCTATCAGTCAGGATAAGCTGGGTTTTGCTGCAAAAACAACCAGACCCCAAATCTCAGTGCTTTAAAAACAATGGCTCATGGTTTTATGAAGTGTGTTTAAAAAAATGCAGTCCCTACTGCTGCCAGGTGCTATCCAATGGAAAATCAGGCTCTTAACAACATGATGGGGGTTGGGGATTTAGCTCAAGTGGTAGAAGGCTTGCCTAGTAAGCGCAAGGCCCTGAGTTTGATCCCCATCACCCAAAACAAAACAAAAACACATGATGGCTTATCCTCATCCACCTCATATACCAGATCTAGCACCATGTGACTTCTGGCTCTTCCCCAAAATCAAAAGAGCCATGAAAGGCTAACACTTTGAACTGATTTGGGACATCAAGGCAGCCATGACAATGCAACTAAAGATGCAAAAGAGAACAGCACTGCCTGAGAAAGTGGCAAGAAAGCGAGGGGGAGTATTTTGAGCAATATTAATGGCAATGTGTCTTTTACTGTAATAACTATTTTTCAATTTAAACGCACACTGTAGTTTTTGATCACACCTCCTGTGTATATGTGAATGTTTTCAGGAGGGAGCCTGAAACTGAGTATTCTGCTCCAGGAGGCTCCCTGTGAGCCTGGCATTGCTCTTCTCTGCAGGAGCCTATAGTGAAGACCATTTCTCAGTCTTGGCCTTGTCTTTGAAGTGCAGCCACATACAAAAGTCCCTGCTCAGGCCTGGGCCTGCCTGTCCCTGGCTAGCCACTCTCCTGGGGGCCTGAGAGACCCCCGCCCCCCGCATCCCCTGGGTGGCCCAGTCCTCTGGAGGCATCTCCCCCAGGAAAGTGGGGGCCCCCTCCAACCCATCTGGATCCCAGAGCCCAACTGTCTTGGCCGAGGCTGCCCAGAGTGTCAGTCAAACTAAAGAATATTCTTTTAATTCTGAATAACCATGTAGGGCTGGCGGGGCTCCCTTCGCCTGACAGATGGCAAACACATGCCGGGGACGGCACTGCTCTGTGCGTCAATCTCTCTCTGCTGCTTTCAGTGGGTCATCCCTGTACCGGCTCCCTCCTAGCCTGGCTCGTGATCCTCATGCAGAGTCTTGCTGGCTGGGGGTGGGCAGAGACTTTTCAGAGGAGGGGCAGGAAGTCTGGGTGCTGATATCAGATGCTGTTAGATAGATGGTCAGCTTTTGCTCTGAACAGAGCTGGCTGGTCTCCTGCTGGTGAGTCCCGCCTCGGCTCCTGTGTGGGCAGAGCAGCCTGGAAAGTACTCTGGCAACTGGGAACCATTTTGGGTTTGTACGATTGCACTCTTCCCATTATTATTAGGGTTTTCCTATACTTCGGATTTCAAAACCAATCTTTTAAAACACGCGCTGAAGAAGCTTACAGCTTGTCGGAAAAGACAGCTTGTAAAAGTTCTCCATGATTAGTAGGAGAGAGGGGATGCCAGACGCCCCTGCTGGATGTGGGGCAATCAAACAGTGAGCTCAGCTGCGGGGAGGATGCCTGGCTACGACCTTAGTGTGTGTCCGGCTCCCCTGAGCTCCCTGCTCCCCTGCCATGGTTTGGAAGACTGTTCACAGGCTGATGAGCTCCACATTCCTATTTCCAGCCTGGATCTCTCCCCGGAGCTCCAGCTCTTTTCCTGTACTGCCAATTGTCTTCTGGGTGTCTCCTTTGAGTATCTCACAAGCATCTCAAACTTCCCACATCAGAAACCCAACTCAAGTCGGAAATGTGCTTCTCTGCCAGTCTTCAACGTCTCAAAGTGGGCACCATCTCCCAATTGCCCCAGGCAAGGACCTCAACCTACACTACAGCTCATCCATATGATCCGCCAGTAAATACTTTTCAATCTGCCTATAACAGAAATTTTAAGTCTGTTTTCTTCTCTTTGCTTCCAATGTTGCTAACTCTCTGTGAACCTCTATCATTTCATCCCTAGACTGTTCTCTCTTCCCTTCTCATCTTGTGCCACGTCCCAAGCCATTCTCCACGCAGAAGCCACTGGGATCATCCAACAGAAACTAGGTCATGGAAGTGTTAGGCATGAAGACCTTCAGTCACCAGAAAGCCAAACTCTTTTTTCTTTGACAGGACAAGCTGATCCCTGAGGTCAGTCAGTTTTCTGTCACTATGACAAATACTTAAATTAAACAACTTATAAGGAGGAAAGGTTTATTTTGGCTCATGGTTTCAGAGTTTTCAGTCCATGGTTACTTGGCCATGTTGCTTTGGGCCTGTGGTGAGAAAGTGTGTCATGATGGAAGACACCATGGTGAAGTTACTGCTCATCTCATAGCAGGCAGGAAGCAAGGAGAGTGGTGAAGTGGCCAGGGTCCAAGGGCACACTCCCAGTGAGCTAACTTCCTCCTGTCAGGTCCCACTTCCCAGTGTTTGCTGCCTCCCAAAAGCATCACAGGCTGGCCGCCAACTTTTTCTCACATGGGCATTGCGCTAATTCATCCCTGCCCCATGTTGACCCCCGAGACTCTCTTTCTCTGCAACCCTCCAGCAACTGTGGGTTCTGGAGGTCCTCTGATTGTGTCAGAACTCTTCTCAGCCTCAGGGACTTTGCACATGTTTTTCACTGCCTGCAATGCACTCACTCAGCTCTCTGCTTGACTCTTTTTGGTCATTTCCATCTTAGCGCCAAAGCTTGCAGGAGGTGTGATGGTGACTCTGGAGGACCACTGCCGGGCAAAGGCTTTGTGTTGAGCATGGACTGGCATCAGGGGGCTCTGCTGGAATGCGGAAGTGCTTAAGGAAAGTAGACCAGTCGGAAAGGTGATGCAATAAGCCAGAAAGGCTAGAATGGGGGACGTGGCCAACAGGCAGCAGAGTAACAGGAACCAAATGTCAGGTGGGTGGTGGGAACTGGTCCATCTGTCATTGTCATCTGAGAATCTGTGTTTGAGGCTGTGGAAAAGTGTTGTAACAAAGGCTTTTTGAAAAAAAAAAAAAAGAGCTCCTCGCTGGCTTGGGAAGGCTCTCCCCCAGGGGCGGCATTTCTAGTTTAGAAGATTCCATAGGACTGTTTTACATTTTACGTCTGTGGTTCCTGCCGGTGGGGCAGCCTCTTTTGCCTGGGGTTTGGGGTAAATTGCCACTGCTTAAGTTAAGCAACTCTGGTGTCTTGAACATGTGCTCGGAGAAAAAGAATCTTCAAGAGCAGCAAGTGGCCAAGTTCCTCCAGAAATGGAACTGCACGATTCTCCACTGAGGGAGTGCCAGGCAGCTCAGGGAGCCTCCCTGGGAACATCCTGAAGCCATCTGTCCCATGTCGCAGCCAAATGCAAAACCTTCCAGGGAACGGTGTGAATTACTGCTTACCAAAAATAGTAATGGGGCGAGAGAGTGGGCCAGCCCTCCATATGCTTCTTCACACAATGTGAGAAACTTTGGATATCAAATCTGTTTTTCTTGTTTATTGACATTGCGTTTTGTAATGATTTTCCTCATGGTAACGGCTTGCCCCCCCACCCTGTTGCCTTTCTTTTGTGTTTTTGCTTTGTTTACTGTCTGGAGGACAGCAGCTACTTCAGGTTAATATAGAGGTAAAGGTCTCACTGATTGCTTCCTTATCTTGAATTGGTGGGTTGAGGTTTTCTTATTTTACAATTCTGCATTCACTCTTGAACATGCAAAGCCATGTTTATTGGGGAAAGAAAAAGAAATGTTAACTTCAAGTGGACTGAGGCTTCTAGGAAGACATGGAGATGTAGGACGGATTAGTTTATGTAATACATCTTCAAGTGGAGATTTGCCCCCAGGAGGACCAGAGAGAAGGAAGATGGAATCGATCTACCTGTAGAATTGTACTTTATGGAGTCAAGACCTGAGATTTGGAGGTAAAATGGAATTTGGACGCGAGTTTGGAATGAGGATTGTGCTTATGGTCAGGATTAGGGTTAAAATCCCCTGCCCGTGTTAATTCTTGTTTGAAGCTCAGAAAACACCCTCAGGATCTTTCAGGGGTTTAAAGTTTATCTGTTTTTCTTCCTCTATCTCTACTTTTAATAGGTAATACATACACTATTTGAAAGGTATGTAACATTTAAAAGAAGACAAAATGAACAATAAGCTGCTTTCCTGCTTCTGGCCCCAGCAAACCTTTGTTATCAATTGTTTTGCTCTCCTACCAGACAGGATCTACACACACAGTGTATGTGTGTATGTGTCAGTGCACACACGGGAGTGTATTCTGTCCGTTGTTCTGTACTTGTCGTTGTTTACTGAAGCCTTAGTCTTTGGGACTGACATTGAACTACTAGGTAGGTGTGTTATCTGGCAGCTGTATACCAAGTTCCAGGTTCTTCCTGCCTCAAACAACAAATTGGAAGAAGCGGACTAAAAGCAGTATCAAAGGTTACACAAAATGGCAAACAGAGGGAGAAACTGGCTGGGGGGAGTGAGTTTGGGTCAAACAGAGAAAAGGTAAAAAGGAAAACAACAATAAAAAGTCAAAACAGAGATGTGGCGCCAGGGCCAACAGAGGCACTGTTGGCAGCGCGGGTCCCGAGAACAAGGGAGAAAAAGAAAGAGAGCAGGCCTCAGGGTACCGCCTCTATTTGTCTTGTCCAAGTTCTCCAGGGAACCGGTGAGAACTTCCACATCCGGGTCCCCAGAGACAGGTACTTGGATTTTGCACGGCAGGCTGACTGCAGGTCTAGGCCACGCCCCCAGGCCACGCCCTGTTTCCCAGCCTGCTCCCGCCACGCGCGATTCCTACCTCAGGTGCTTTGGTTTTGATATGGTTTCTCTACAAAAAAATCAGGGTGGAATTTGGTTGTCAAAGTAGCTGTACTGGGAGGTGATGCCTTTTAAAGATGATTAGGGTGTGGTGTGCACACCTGTAATTCTAGCCCTCTGGAAAGCAGAGGCACGAGGGTAACAAGTTTAAGCCCAGCCAGGGCAATTTAGTGACTTAGCTGAACTCTGTCTCAAAATAAGAAATAAAAAGAGCTGGGAAGGTGGCTAAAGATGAGGGTCCTGGGTTCATTCCCCAGTACTGGGAAAAAAGTGACTGGGCCTTTGCAGGAGTGGGATTTATTTATTTGTTTTCTGAGACTTGGATTGATTTTTCGAGTGACTGGATTAGTTCTCAGGGGAATAGATTAGTTCTCATCAGAGCAGACTATTATAAAGTGAATTCATTTTCCTCTTCCCCTTGTTTCCTCTTCCACATGCACCCTCTTGTCTTTCCATTTTTCTGCTATTTGTGGAGCAGCATGAGGGCCCTCACCAAAAGCCAAGAGGATACTGGCACCTTCCCATCCTTGAGAACCATGAGCCCAAGTAAACCTCTTTTCTTTGTAATTTTTCGAGTCCCAGGTACTCTATTATAGCAGCAGAAAATGGACTAAGACAGTAGCTAAGCCCAAGTAGGAAGTTCTCATCTGTAAATTACATTACTTTTAATAGCTGGTGTGAGTTTGGTTTGCTCTGCATGTTCCGTATTCCGATTGCCGAAGGAAAAAAACAGTTGCGCATTTATTCCTCAATTTTCTTTTACCGTTTCTCTCCAGCTTCCTTGTGTTGTTAGCTTCCATTTTCCATCTTTATTCCATCTTCCCTTCTTTTGCCTCCCACGGTGTTTGCTTTCTGTTCTCCCTCACGTGCCCACACTATCTCAACATGGCCCCCCAAAAGCTATTCTTGCTCCTTCTACCATGTTTTCATTTCTTTCTGGCAATTTTCTTTTCCGTAAAGAATTAATCTGGCTTTGTATGAAGCAGGCTTTTCACATCAGCGATTGGCACAAGATGCTGTTTTTGGCGACTGAAGGCTTTTCTTTTTGGTAAACTCTATGAATATAGGAGGGTTCTGTGTGGAGATGATGATATTTCTGGTGTGCAGAGTGCCGCTTATCCACCCAGCTTTCCAGAAGGTCACGGTAACTCGTCTAACGTGCCAGCAAGGGAGCCAGCAGTTAGGCAAACTTAGAACTTTTCATTCTCTTGGCCTCCTGTGGCAACAATAAGTAGTTGTCTGTAGAGAGAGACAGAGAGAAGCAGCATCATCTTGGGACCAAGAAGATGGGATGATGAGAGACGCTGGATATGCAGGAGAAAATGGATGTGGGAAACGGGAGGCAGATCCAGCCACCAGCAGGAAGTGGCCATAGATACCAATAACTCAGTGACCGTAAACCTTCAGCAGGAAGAATTTCCGCTGTCTCCTTGTCCTTGCAGAGATCCCAGTGCAGACACCAGCTGCAAGTGCTATTTCATGGACTCAGGGCTCCAGAGCAGCATGTACCAGAGATGTGAGGGTGGCTCTTGGAAGGGGGCACGTGGGGTTAGCAGGACCCCTGTTGGGGACAGCAGACAGAAACTGACCTCTTATCGTAGAAAGCAGGGCAGTGCACTTGAGGCTGCAGCCAGCTTCTGTCAGGAAGGTAGGGTACTGGGGTGCAGGGAGACTTCTTCCTCCTTCAGGCTGTGTCCGGGAGAGGAACTGAGGACTTTGGCAGAGGTGGCACAGCCTGACAGCTTGCTCTTTGAGGCTTTGCCCCAAGGTGTCTCGCAGTGAGCTCTTCCAACCTGCAGGGTCCTCATACCAGCGCCCTTAGCCCTATCTGGCATTTTCTCCTTAGCACTTACTACCTGCTTAGTATATACAGTCTTTGTCTCTCTCTGGCCAAAGATGAAGCCATTCAGCTTCATCTAGCTTCATTCCCCTCCATCTAGCTTCATCCCCTCCATCTAGCTTCATCCCCTCCAGCTCTTCCTTATACTGACTCTTGAACTGGCTTCCCGGGTCACCTTCAGGTGCAGACGTCAGCGCATAAACTTTCTCTCCATCCCAGTCCATGTCCTCAACCTCAGAGACTTCAGTATCGACATGGATGACCCATCTGACCCTTGGCTATTTATTTGTCCTTGTCATTACACTACTAAGAGCCCGTTCTTTCCCTTTATTTCGGCCATCCATTCCCACTGGCACACCCTGGACCCTGTCATTTACAGAAGTCATTTTATCTATTATACTTTATATCTACATGTCCCCCCAAAGCCTCATGTGCTCATAGGTGGGGCTTTGGGAGGGAGTTGGATCATGGAGTATGACACTCATTAGTGGATTAGCCTGCTGATGAGTTTATAGCTAATGTGATGTTGGGAGGTGGAGCCTGGTGAGAGGAGGTGGGTCACTGGGGGCGTGGCCTGGAAGGGTTTCTCTTTCTCCCTCCTCCCTTGATCTCTCTCGCTGCTCCATGCCATGAGCTGTTTCTCCTCTGCGATGTCCCCTGCTCTGCTGTTCTGCCTTGGAGCCAGCCAACTATGGTTTGAAACCTCTACAAACTGTGAGCAAAAATAAACCTTTCTTCCTTAGAGTTGTGAATGTTGGGTACTGGGTCTCAGCCATGAGAGAGTAACTAGGACATTATCCAAATCTCATCATCACGTATCCATTTTCTGCCAAGCATGCTGTGTTTCTTTAATCCTGCTGCTACAATTCCTTGATCTCACAAAGACCTCTAACTCGCCAGAACCTACACTGCCTATCAATACGTCCATCACTAGGCTTTCCTTAACTCATTACCCACTTAAATGCCATGATCACTGATTTAGTCATTCTCCTCAACTACCTTCAGTGTCTCTTCCTGACTCTTCTCTGCCATTCTCTGTGTGGCAGATTGTGTTTTCCCAAGATGGCCCTTTGGCAGGTTCTTCTATAAATGTGACCATACTA
Organism: Hystrix cristata; assembly: GCA_004026905.1. Taxonomy (NCBI): domain Eukaryota; kingdom Metazoa; phylum Chordata; class Mammalia; order Rodentia; family Hystricidae; genus Hystrix; species Hystrix cristata. The sequence goes on from PVJO010033338.1 coordinate 9,268, forward strand.
CTCCCTGTGGGGTGGTGGAATCTAATTCCTGCCCTTGAGTCTGAATGGCCATATGATTTGATTATAACCAAGAGAATGCTGTGTAAGTAACATGGCTAGATTAGAAATGACCATGTCTCCTGACTTCTTTGGGGTTGCCATTCTGGGGAAATCAGCCAACCAAATAAGGAGTCCATGCAGTGATCTGAATACGAGTGTCCTGTCAAAATTCATAGGATGAAACTTAATCCCCAACACAATAGTATTCGAACTCAGACCTTTAGCGGGTGGTCAGGTCATGAAGGATCTTCACAAATCGGTTTAGTGGCCTTATAAAAGAGACTCCAAGGAGGACATAGCGGCACATGCCTATAGTCCCAGCACTCTGCGAGGCAGAAGCAGGATGGCAATTTGGAGCCCAGTCTGGGCAACTTTGTGACTTAGTGAGACTCTTTCTCAAAATAAAAAATAAGGGCTGGAGATGTAGTTCAGTGTGAAGGCTCTAGGTTCAATCCCCAGTACCGCACACACACACACACACACACACACACACACACACACACACAGCCCAACCAAAATGACACCTCAGGGAGCATGTTTGCTTCCTCCTGCCACATGAGGACACACAGAAGACACCAGCTATGAGGAACAGGCCGTCTCTAGACATCGATTCTTCCAGATCCTTGACAGTCCAGTCTGAGATACACTGATACAGCAGTTTGAGTGGATTGGGATAGTCCAATTACCCTGAAACTTCCACGCTGAAAAGATTGTAGGTAGATCCTTGAATCAGCCGTCTCAGGGGACCCTCCATACCTAGGTGCCAGACATGCGAGCAAACTCCAGCTGAGTACCACCAAGTATCGATGGGCTCAGGAACAGAAGTCATTCAGTTGACACCTGCCTGATTTCCTGGTCTGTGAGATAGAACAAACTTGTTCTTTCAAGTCACTAGGTTTTGAGGTATTTTGTTGTGCAGAAATCATAACAACCTCAAGCTTGGCTAGACACAACCATCTGCCTTCTCTTTTCTTACCCTTGAGACGCTGGAGAAGATCAGGAAGTAGGGATGGCTGAATTCTCTTGAAACATCACATGGGCACCATGCCTAACAATCCTACTGCACTGCTCTGAAAGTGTGCCCTTCCTCTGATTATATTATTTACTTTCTCTTGCCTCAACTCTTCTCTCTTCCTTTTTTTTTTTTTAAATAAGAACCCTAAGTCATTTGAGGGGATGGATGTCAAGTAGATGTCAAGATAGATCTCTGGAGTGGAGTTCAGGGGAGAGGTAGAGATAAAATTTGAAGAGTCACGGGGCTATAAAGATATTTAAAACGATGAAACTGGATGATATCGCTGGGCTGCGGCGTGAATGGAGAAGGAGCCAAGGACTAGTCCTCAAGATCTCCAAGCTTGAGATCTGGGAGAGGAGGAAAAGGTAATAAAATGCATTGTTAAACTTGTAGGGATGAGGATTAGGGTAAAACGGAGGGTCTAGCACCCCTAAAACTAAGAAGAGAACGTTTTAGAAGACAAGTCTCTGAGTAGGTGAAGGGAGGTAAGGTAGAGAACAGAAATGGCGGGTGGCTCTGTGACTCCTGGAAGTTCCTCTGAGACAGTAGGAAGGTGTGCATAGATGCTTCTGGTTTCTGGATGAGGTGATGGAAAGATGAGGGGCCCCAGTCGAGGGTGTTTATTTTCTCTGTGTGACATAAGCATGTAATAAGCACCTCAGACTTAGTATGTCTGAAACACAACCTCAGATCCACGACTGCCTCGACCTTTCCCTACTCAGTTGGTGGTTTCCTCACACACCTCGTTGCTTTGATGAGAAATAAGATCCAACCCAGGGGCTGGGGATTTAGCTCAGTGGTTAAAGTGCTTGCCTTACAAGCACAAGGACCCGAGTTCGATCCCCAGCACCAAAAAAAAAAGATCCAACCCAATAGCGAGTGCTGGCTCTATCGTAAAACCGTCTCAAAGCGACCTCAGAGTATCTACAAGTCCTGCCCCTGTCCACGCCAACCCGGATCACTGCTCTGTGGATGCCCTTGCTGTCGCTCACCTTCCTTCCCCACATCCCATTGTCCACAGTACTCTAAAAGGAGGGTCATTTCAACCATGTAAATAAAATACTATCCCTACTTAACACCCTGTGGTTTCCCATCATGCTTACAGTAGAATCCCAACTCCGTGGGTGTTAGTGGGCCTTAATTTTGTGCTTGGCAAAGCAGACGATCCAGCTGGAAAGGTAGGAAAGCAAGACGTTGGCCATCAGTTGCCTTCGCAGAGTGGACAAATCCTAAAATCAGGTACAGTTGGAATACAGGCTGCAACTGTGGCTCTTGAGGTCTCGTAAGACGGTGGCAGAGTCTCTTGTTGGGAAAAGGTCCTGCTGGTCTTGTCAGGGTACCACGTGCCCCTGTCATTATCAGGCCTGTGTGCCGCAGCTGAGTCCCTTGAAGTGTAAACTGTTTACATTTAGGCTCCTCATTGGGGCTGCACCGATGTGACCTGGCTGGCACAGGGAAAGTGACCTTCTGACAGCTGTCATGTGGCCTCCACTATCACTGTGGCAGCAGTTGTGGCCGTGTCAGTGCTGAGCGGGGATGGAAACCTGGACTCTGGCCTCTGCAGGCGCACGTGTGGCGGGGCCCTGGGCTTTTCCCTGTGGTGTTTGGCCACACTGGCGGAGTTGTTTAGATGTTTTGCTGCCCTGCTAAGCATCTCCTTTTCCTGGTCTTTGACAAGAGAGAGAAAGTTGGAAAGACTTTCTTCTTCCAACCTGTGCCTGCTGGCATTTTGGGGTTGGCAAAAAGAGGAGAGGTCCCCTGTGGATGTTGGAATCTGCCTGGTGATAGAGGCAGGGATGTAGATGCTGCAACTCATTTTCAAAATGATTCAAGTCCTTACCCAATGGTATTGGAAGAG
>PVJO010033339.1:0-12202 GCA_004026905.1 Hystrix cristata
GACATGGGACTAAAAATCTCAATAAAAGGAGCCAAGGACAAGAAATCCATAAGTCACACACTTTTGAATACCCCCTACTCATCCAGAGTAGCTGTCCACCATGACTGTTCTCTCTCTCTCTCTTGCTCTCTTCCTTTCCCCCACCTTCAAATAAATTGTCTTATTTTAAACTGCTTCTTTAGTTCTTTTATTGATGCTGGGTTTAGGATCACCGACAGTCATGTGTTCCAGCAGAGCAGTTGCATGACATGGCAGAGCAGTGACTCGCTGTCCACCTCTGGATGTTACAGTGTGGCATAGCACTGCTATGTCCAGAGGTGGACTGTGAGCTGCTGCCCTGCTACAAAATGCAGCTCCTGGTGATTGTAAATCCAGCTACAGGAAAGAATTAAAGAAACCGAGTTTAAACTAAGAGAAGATGATTTATTTTTAAAGATGGTGAAAAGAGGGGAAGAAAGATGATAGCTACTCGATGAGTAGGGAGCATTCAAAAGTGAAAATACTTGTGGGCCCTACTCTATAGTCCTTTTTATTGGGCTTTTCCTCATAATCCAGAGGTTGGAATCTGATTGGCTCCTGGGCTTGTCTGTCACTTTTGCCTCGGATTTCTCTTAGCCATATGACCTTTCCTTGCCTTTCAGTAGAGGGTAAAATTATGGGTGGGAGCCTTTGGGACAGGTTGTTTAGATGTAAAGATCAAATAAATGGAACATTTGTGATTTTTATGTTAATCACACTACCTGAGACCTTCCCTGAACTAGTTCCTTTGCCTTTGTCTCTTTAATGGTTGGAATCTAGCTGTCTTTGTGTTTCTAACTATTGGACCTATAGCTATCTTTGCCTTTCAGAGTCTGACTGAAGTGGTCAAAATTGTCTATTCATTTTTAATAATGTTCAGTGAGGCCTTTACCCTACCTTTTCCCTATCTGTGGGGACCCCTGTCTCTACAGCATGACATGGTGTTCAACCTTCCCCAGATGTTACTATTATAGACAGCAAAGTAAGGTAGAAATATTATAGGCAGTCAGACCGGGCTGAGTCCTCAAGGGAGTCAATACACAAGAGGAGAATACGCTACAACAATGAGTGGAGGTGCATCCATTGAAGGTCAGGACTCAAAATAAGCCTGAGGGATAAACAATGAGCTGAAGAACACACTCATCTGATCTGATAAAGTCTAGGCCTCCCAGGTGGGCGACCAAGATCTCCAGATCCAACTCACCCTGGAATGTCCTTGTTCTCTCCTTGCCGATTTACTGCGTGACTTTCTTCCCCATTGGACTACTATTACCTAAACGACTACACTTGAACTATTATTGGTTAATCGTCATTTTGACACAGATTGTACCCGCCTCACAATTTTGCTCTATAAAACTTCCCCTGAAGGGTGGGCTCATTGGCAACCCACTCGGGTCCCCTCCTGTCTGTCAGAAGCTCTCTTTCTCTCTCTGAATAAAATTCCTACTCTTAACCTCCTTTGTTCCTTAGAATTCATTCTTCGACTTCGGGGAACACGAACTCAGTGTAACTGACATCTAGCAGGTTGCGAGTTATACTTTTTCCCCTATATCATTACAAGATCATCTGTGGGTATCAATAGTGTCCTTGCTTTATAGTCATAAGTGATAAGTGAGGAGGCTTCTTCATCAACAAAGCTGCTACTGAAGTAGGAGAGGAGGGTGTGGAAATGTTGTAGCAAAAGTGATTCACCTCATTGGGCAGCAGACTGCTGAGAAACCAAGCACCACTCAGATAGTTGGAGAACTCAAGTTTATTTACATTGACGGACCCAAGAGAGTTCACACTCCAAGACCCTGGCACCTGAACAAAGCTATTTCAGGGTTTTTGTAGGTTTTAACAACATCTCATTTTGCTAATGAAATAGGATTAGGGCGTGGCTAAGGCTGGCTGGCAAGGGAACGTGACCTGGGGGAGTGCCTGGACCTGACATCAGCCTGAGGCGTGATTTTGAAGCACCAGCCCTCATGTGGACTGCAGGAAGTTCTCGCAAGATTCCATGGGAATTCCATTCGATAAATAGTAGCAACAGCTGAAGCAAGGGTCTTTTGCCTCTACTGCACCACTGGGAAGGAGCTCTTCCTTTTTCCCTCCCATGGAAAATGTTGGCTGCATCCCCAGCACCACTGCTACCATGCCTGTCTCGTGGTAACCCCTGCCTTGCCTTATAGGCCCGGTATCCATTTTGCTGTATCAATTGTTATGCTCAGTTTTCCTTTTCTTCTTTTCTCTATATTTTAAATAAAACTTTAGAACTACTTTTTGTCCCCCTCATTCAATTCTTTGCTTGAGGAGGGAAAGAACCCAGCAATATCGGAACCCATCCGATAACACTACTTCTCTTATTTCCCCCTATAAAGAAAAGTTTTACAAGCTTCTATACAATTGGCTCTTAAACACGCACAGGTACACTTCTGCATTATCGGTGAGGAACACATAAACAATTCCGGATGTGAGATGGAGGGGTGTTTGATTACACAAACATGTGACTAGGGACAGTTTGGGCTAGCCATTAACCATTTCCAAAGTGCTGGGGTAAGATTTTATGACTCCTTGCCAGAACCCAGAACCCTGCCCCCTGAGGCTTTCCTGCCTCAGCGAACGCTGGCTGAGAAAGTAGGCTTCACCAGTTAATTACAAAATCCCAAACAGATTCAACTTCTTGCAAGAATGGCCTAGATTTAACATCAGCCTGAGGAGTGACATCTCTATATCACCTCTCAGAGCCGGATGTAAAAGTTTGTTACATCCGGAGGTGGACTGTGACCTGCTGTCCTGCTAGAAAATATAATTCCCAGTGATTGTAAACCCAGCTACAGTAAAGAATTAAAGAAACTGAATTTAAATTAAGAGAAGACAATTTATTTAGAGGACAATTTATTTAAAAGTGGTAAAAATAGGGAGAACAGGAGACAATAGATAGCTACTCAACGAGCAGGGAGCATTTGAAAGTGAAATACTCATCGACCCTTTGTTATAGCCCCTTTTCTTTTTTTTTTTTTTTTTTTTTGGTGCTGGGGTTTGAACTCAGGGCCTTGTGCTTGCAAGGCGAGCACTCTAACCACTGAGCTAAATCCCCAGCCCTATAGCCCCTTTTTATTGAGGTTTTTCCCTTGGGTCGGCCCTGGGAATCTGATTGGCTCTTGGGCTTGTCTGTCACCTCTGCCTTGATTTCCCCCAGCTCTGTGACCTTTGTCTTTTGGCAGAGGGCAAACTTATGGGCGAGTGCCTTAGGGCTAGTTAAAGAGTCAAAAGGGAGAGTTTGCTTTCTGTAGGTTAATCAGATTATCTGGGGCCTTCCCAGAATTAGTCTCTTCGCCTTTATCTCCTTAACTGTTGGAATGTAGCTGCTTTTATATTTAAAGTCTGAGGAGGCCCTTACCCTATCTTTTCCCTACCTATAGGGACCCCTGTCCCTACAAGTTGTCATGGGTTTCCTCAAGATTTAGACAGTAGAAGGTAAAGGAAGCCACGAGGAACTGGCGCTATCATATCCTTTCATGGTAGACCATACCACATCTCTCAGGTGTGGTACATACTTTCTTTTTATTGTTATTTGTTTTTTTTAACCTCTTCTCTGTTTAGCCCAAACTTGCTCTACAGAGCCAGTATCTCCCAATCTCCATTTTGCCTTTTTATTTTTATTTTTTTTTCATCTTGCCTTTTTAAACAAGCTTTATAATCACTTTTGCCTCATTTCACTCAATTCTTTGTTTGAGGTGGGAAGGACCTAGAATTTTAATTCCAGAAGGAGGGGAGAGAAATCCAGAACCCAGTAATGTTAATTTGAAATAGTTACTGTTACATCCGGAGGTGGACTGTGACCTGCTGTCCTATGAGAAAATATATTTCCCGGCGATCGTAAACCCAGCTACAGTAAAGAATTAAAGAAATCGAGTTTAAATTAAGAGAAGACATTTTATTTACAGGACAATTTATTTAAAAGTGGTGAAAGAGGGGGAAAAGGAGATGATAGCTACTCGAGGAGTAGGGAGCATTTGAAAGCGAAATACTCGTGGGCCCTTTGTTGTAGCCCCTTTTTATTGAGGTTTTCTCCTTGGGTCAGCCCTTTGGAATTTGGTTGGCTCCTGGGCTTATCAGTTATCTCTGCCTGGATTTCTCATAGCTATATGACTTTTCTTTGAAATTACCAGTGGGTGGCTTAGGGCTAGGTAATGCAGAGATTTAAGAATCAAAAGTGGGAGTTTGTTTTCTTTATGTTAGTCAGATTACCTGGGGACTTTCATGGAACCAGTCTCTTTGCCTTTGTCTCTCTGACTGGTGGAATCTGGCTGCCTTTATGTTTCTATTTGATTATAGCTGTCCGGCTTTCTGAGTCTAATGAGGCCTTTACCCTATCTTTTCCCTACCTATGGGAAGGGAAAACTGTAGGACCCCTGTCCCTACAGTTACCTGATAATGCTACATCCAGGGAAGGTTGTACACCATGCCAGGCTGGACAGCAAGGCACTGCTCTGCCATGTTATGTCACTGCTCTGCTGGAACATGTAGTTCCCAGTGGTTCTAAAACCAGCATCAGTAAAAGAACCAAAGAAAACAGTTTAAAATAAAAGAAGACTATTTGGAGATGGGGAAAGGGGGAAAGGAGAGATGACAGATACTCAGAATGAATAAGGAGAATTTGAAATTGAATTGCTCATGGATTTCTTGTCTATACCTCCTTTTATTGAGATCCTTGTGCCACATAAACTCCTATTATTATAGACAGCTAAGTTAGGTAGAAATATTATAGGCAGTCAGACAGGGCTAGGCCCTCAATGGAGTCAACACACAAGAGGAAAATACACTACAACTATGGTTAGAATGGCATCCATTGAAGGTCAGGCCTCAAGATAAGGACGGAATGACCAGAGCTATACCCCTGGCTGAAAGATAAACAATGAACTGAAGATTACACTCATCTGATCTGATAAAGTCTAGGTCACCCAGGTGGGGAACCAAGACCTCCAGGTCCACCCCATCCTGGAATGTCTTTATTCTTTCCATGTCCATTTGCTACGTGACCTTCTTCCCCATTGGATCAATATTACCTATGTGACTACACTTGTAATATTATTGGTTCATCATAATTTTGACACAGATTGTACCTGCCTCATGATTTTGCTCTATGAAACGTCCCTTGAAATATGGGCTTGTTGGCAACTCACCCAGGTCCCTTCCTGTCTCTCAGGAGCTCTCTTTCTCTCTCTCAATAAATTTCTTTCTCTTAACCTCCTTTGTTCCTTAGAATTCATTCTTCATCTTTGGGGAACATGAATTCAGTGTAACTGACATTTAGCAGGGTGGGAGTTGTATTTTTTCCCCTATATCACTATCTGATTGGCTTCCTTGCTTCTCTTTCAGCTTCTCCCTGGCATGTCTTTCATTTTAACCTTGGATTTGTTCTAACCATGTAACCTTCCCCTGTCCTTTGGTGGAGAGTAAAATCATGGGTTGGTGGCTGTTATGGTTTGTGTCTAGATATCCCCCCAAAGCCTCATGTGGTAAGAGATAGCTGGATCTAGAGTGTGTGATTACTAAATTGATCCATTGATTGGTTTGGCATTGTTCTGCTGGGATCAAGGATGTGAGACTGAAATTGGGGGCGGGAGTGCGGGCCGCCCTGGGGGCAGGTAGCCTAGATAAAAGATACAGGAAGAAGCTAACTAGCTGCTTGTTTGCATTGCTTATTTGCATACATTCCTTGCAATTCCTCACCTTACTTTGCGGCCGGCCGGCTGCCGGTCTGCCACGCCGGCCCGCTCTGCTTCGGACCCAGCGGACTATAGACTGAAACCTCTGCAGACTGTGAGCTAATAAACCTTTCTTCCCCTAACTTTGGGTGTCGAGTATTCTGTCCCAACAACGAGAGAAAAGTAACTAAAACAGTGGCCTTAGAAATAAGTTACTTAGTTAGATTCAAGGATTAAATAAAGGGAAGTTTGTGAAGCTTATATTAATCACACTACCCAGGAACTCCTTGATTTAGTTCCTTTGCTTTCTTCTTTCTGACTGCCCAAGGCAGACAGCACTGCCCTTAGTAAGTCTCTCCATTAACTTTATTTTTTTTTTTTTTATGGATTTTTAGAATTTTTTTTTATTTTTCTCCAAGAACATGTATTGGTACATTGTACACATAATAATCACATTTATCATGGTTATTTTGTACCTGTACATGATGTATCTTGGTCCCACCCCGCCCCTTCCTTACCCCCTCCCTTCTATTCCCCTTTCCTTATTTACAGCAGGTTAATTTACATTTTTACATTTCTCCCTTTTAACAAAGCTCAATGAGGCCTTCATCCTATCTTTTCCCTACCTGTGGACCCCTGTTCCTACAAATCAGTGTATTGGCAGAAACTGAGAAAGCAGACTGCAGCATCTGACTCCTGTCAGGCAAATTTTAGAAGTATTTGCAAAAATTTTAAAGAAGTTCAATCTTCTAATTAAATGTATTTTTATTTTCAGTGCTGGCAACCAAAATCAGAGTCTTGCACTTGCTAGGCAAGTGCTCTACCACTGAGCTAAATCCCCAACCCTTAAGTGTACTTTTGGTTGTAGTTTTTTTTTCTTTCCCTAAAATGTTTAAGTAATCCCATTTTTTATATTCCCTGTAGGTGTTTGAGTAAATAGGTAGTTTTTCTGCTTTCAGTGTTTCATACAATTCCTTGCCAAAGCTTTTGAGCATAATAAAAATTGTGAAAATGATCAAACTATGAATTTGATTTAGAGCTATGAGGATTGACATAGATCTATTTCAAACTTTCATTTCTCCTTGGAAGAGTTTAGGTAACATATATTTAGTTGAGTATTTGTGAGGTTCGTCTAAATTTTGAAGTATATTTCCATGAATTTATTTACCGTATTACTTTTATGTGTTTATTTCTTGACAATCTTACCAGGGATTTCTATTTTTTTTCAGAAATTTTTAATTTTATTTTTATTAGAGAATATTTGCAGTAGATAGTGATTAAGTTAATCCTGGAGAATTGACACATGTACCAAACATAACTTAATTCTTCTTACTTCACATTTTCCTCCTTTCTTTCCTCTTCCTTTCATCTCCAGATCACCATCTCATTTACAAAATTTCTCTGTTTTCTACTGTCTATCTTTTATATTGGTCTTTAAATTATTTATATTTAGGTTTCTCGACATTTAAACATAATGTCTGATTGCTCTCAGTTAACATTGTATTCTCAAAGTGCATTCATTTTCCTACAAATGACTCAACTTTGTCCTTTTTATGAAACAATAGTATTCCATTATATATAAATACTGTAGGGATAGGTGTCCTCGTAGGTACAGAAAAGATAGGGTAAAGGCCTCGTTAGATGTTGTTAAAAATTAAGACAATTTTGATCTCTATAGCCAGACTCTGAAAGCCAGATAGCTAGCTATACTATAATCAAATGGTTAGAAACATAAAGGCAGCTACATTCCAACAGTTAAGGACACAAAAGCATAAAGACTGGGTCTGGAAGGTCCCCAGGTATTCTGGTTAACATAAAGAAAACAAACTCTCCCTTCTGATTCTTCCATCTACATAACCTGGCCCTATACCACCCACCCATAATCTTGTCCTCTGCCAAAAGACAAAGGTCACAGGGATGAGGGAAATCAAGGCTGAGGTGACACACAAGTCCAAGAGCCAATCAGATCCAAGGGCCAACCCAAGGGAAAAACCTCAATAAAAAGGGGCTACAGTGAAGGGCCCACAAGTATTTCACTTTCGAATGCGCCCTACTCATTAAGTAACTGTCTATCATCTCCCTTGCCCCTCTTTTCCCCACTTTTAAATAAATTGTCCTCTAAATAAATTGTCTTCTCTTAATTTAAACTCAATTTCTTTCATTCTTTACTGTAGCTGTGTTTATAATTGCCGGGAAATATATTTTCTAGCAGGACAGCATCTCACAGTCCACCTCCAGACATAACAATACCCCCTTTTCTTTATCTACTCCTCTGTTGATGAAGATTTAGTCCATTTCCTGGAGTTAGTGATTATGAATTTGCTGCTATATATATATATATGCCTGGGTATGCTTTTATAATTGTAATATGTCTTTAATGCATATGGAAAGATGCCTTGAAGGGAAGAGCTAGGTCAAATCAAATTTCCATTTTTAGTGTTTTGAGGAATCTCCATGTTAATTTCCATAGCCATTGTACTGGTTTCCATTTTCACATGCACTAAGAAAAGTTCTCTTTTTACTTATAGCCCCATCAGCATTTGTTATGATTTGATTTCTTCATAATATACATTCTTTCTGGAGTAAGGTGGAATCTCAAGGTCAATTTGCACTTTTCTTATGCATAGCATTCATCATAGGGAATTTGTACCTGTGCATGATATATCTTTCTTTTTTTTCCCCTCATTCCCTTCCCTCCCTTCAAGTCCTCCCCCCTTATTTACAAAAGCTTTGTTTCCTTTTCTTTCCTTACTCCTTCCTTTGTCACCCTTCCCATTTGAACAATTTCTTCCCTTTTCCCAATATATATTATACATTTTGGTCTTATTTACACTTTCAGTTTCTCGCACCAGAGAATGTGGTATTTAAACATGTGTTTCCAAATTATTTCATTTAAGAGTATGTTCTCAAGAACATCCATTTACTTAGAAATGTCGAAGGTTACCATTCTTTATGACACAGTAGTACTCCACTGTATAAAAATACCACCTCTTCTTTGTCCATTCATTGGTTGATGGGTATTTGGGCTGCTTCCAAGATTCAGCTATTATAAACTGTGTTGCTATAAATGGGTGCGCATATATCACTGTGGTAATATAATTCTTTTGGGAAGATACCAAGAAGGGGAATCACTGGGTCAAATGAAACCTCTGCTTTTAGTTTTTTTAGGAATCTCCACACTGATTTCCACAATGGTCACCCCAGTCTACAGTCTCACCAACAGTGGAGAAGTTTTCTTTTTTCCCCACAGCCCCACCAGCATTTGTTACTGGCTGATTTCTTGATAATAATCATTCTTTCTGGAGTGAGATAAAATCTCACTATTGTTTTAATTTACATCTCTCAAATAACCAGTGTATTATTTACTTTTCTGGAGTCAATGGTTTGCAAGAGAACAGAATTGATACAGGACCTTTACAAATTACTACATTGACACATACAAGCCAAATGCAAGAAGAGTGCAGAACATGTATGCAGTGGAGAGGCAAAAGATACAATCAAGGGTTGGTAGCCCATAGAAATGTCCCATGTACATCTGTGTCTGCACTAAAAGACTGAAGAAATCGATACTGGACCCAAGATGTGATGCTCACAGTGGAGATGAAGACCAGACCTCCCCTAAAGCAAAAAGCAACCACGCCTGATGACAATATTTTTTGAGAAAGGATTCTTAACTACTTGTTTCAGCACTTGCAGAACCCCTATTAAAGGGAATCCTGAAAGCAGAGCATATCATCTAATGAAAAAGACATTGTCCTGGAGCTGTACATAAGAGGTCTGGTATGCAGGTAAATACACAAGTTGGAAAATGTTTGAAAATTATTTTCTCTATCTCAAAGCACCACTATTTCATCCATGTCCAATTATAACACATTTTGAAGAGCTTTGTCCTCTTGAGAATATCTTGTTCCAACCTATGCAAACAGTCTGTTTGCACGGAATGCACTTGGGATGATGCAAATGGAATGCACCAGAGGATTCAATGTTAAGTGTTTTTGAAATGGCTTTCAAAGGCCCATGCTCAGTGAAGAACATTTGGGTACTATACCCTGCTGAGCCCAAGATAGGTAGGAATTTTCAGCCTCACATATTAAAGCCTCAGTGCATCCACAGACCCTTCCCTGTAATGACCCATGCTTGTCTGTGTACCAGTCATATGTGCTAAAAGTCTTCTAGCCACACGAATGGGAATTCCATAACTATATTGGATTCAGGAATTACAAACTAGAAACTCAATCTCAAATACATAAATACGTTATATTTATGAAGTATAAACTTTGACCTTCTTCCAACAGTTTAGTTATTTCTGACATGCTAATTCTGTGGTTTAATATATTGTGATGATCCATTTCTACACCTACAACCTATGGCCCTCCATTATTTACATATTTATAACGACGTGGGACCATGTGGGAAATTTCTCTCTTTTTTCATCCCAAGTCAAAGGGTTAAAGCTGTAAAATACTTCTACATTTTCTACCACACAAGATACTGAGGATGTGAGTCACATAAGTACACATTACAGCACTGGAGTTCAGGGAAATTTTCAAAGCAAGAAACTTATTATTTATGATTCAATAGTTGTTGAATACATGTTATTTTGCATTTATCAAACCTTAATGTTCAGCTCAAATAGTGAAACCTAATATAAACTGGACTTTAATATTATATCTACATGGCAGATCTGTGCTGGCTCCACCCCCGCCCGGGGAAGACAGCTCCGGACTCCATCTTCAGAGGGAGGTTTGAGCTTGCAGATCAGGTCACTTCCCGGCATGGATCTGCGCTGGCTTGGCCTGCACACCGGCAGGGTGAAACTCAAATAAGGTGGGAAACATCTTGCACTGAAAGCACTGTTACCTCTGTTTTTTGTTGTTGTTGTTTTGGGTTTTTTTTTTTCTTTTCCCATTTCTCTTCTGATCCAAGCCATCACTACCTGGTAAAGCCAACAATACCCACACCACTAAGGAACTTTTAGTGACATAAACAATAAGGAGACGTGGGCGGGCTACCAAAGATCTCCCAGAGAGCTGCAGTCTGACAATTGCCTTCAGACTCCATGCTTGGAGGCTAGGATCAACATAGTACCCAGCACTGATCACTGCAGGCTCAGTAGGGCTAACAAGCACAGAATCAGATTTCGGCCTGTGCCCCCCACAGAGTGGTGGCCATCAGAGAAATCTCACTGTATGTGTATGTATACATAATATATGTATATATTGGTTTTGTTTCTCCTTTTCTCATTCTCTTGTTCATCCTGATACCTGTCCAATACATTCTCTTGTCTACATATTCTTTCTTGTTGTTGTTTTGATTTTTACTTTTATTGACTCCTGCTTGGCTCATATCTTTCCTTCCTCAGGCAAATGCTGTTTTTCTTTTTCTTCTTGTTTTCTCTCTCCTTTTCATTTTTCATATGAGTAAATATTGTATAGAATCTACATGGTTTGACCCACTACTCTCACCTTTCACTGTTTATAAACTATCTACTCAAGTTTCCCAAAGCATAAGTAATATCCTATTGTAAACTCTACATCTATTAGGACTTTCCTCATTACCTCTATACCTTTTCCGATCTCTCATTATCCTCACTACAAGCACGGGGGAAAAAAATCACTCTACTAACAAAATATCCACTATATGCAAATTCCTGGTTTATATTGGATTCTGCTTTATGACGGTGTAGACCTTGCTCTTATGGTTAAAGATACAAAGTTAATTTCTACCACAGTCAGTCAATTTCATGAATGTAATTGATGCTATTGTTAATGTACTAGTGTAACGAGTGTGCCATACCAGGCTATAACCAGTTGTACATTCTCATATGGTAATACTGTAATTATCTGAGGTAATAATCATTAACATAATCCAGGGTCTTGAGACAACCACAAGAGCCAAGAATCACATAGGCCTAGAAGACACTGAACAAACAGAATTCTCCTAAAAAGTATTGATATTTGTCTTCAAGCAACCTCCCATAATCAAAATATAAAAATCAGCACTGAAACTAAAAGGGGGGAAATACATATAGATACAAAAAAAAAGAAAGAAAAAAAATGTCGAGACCCAGAATTAAAATACAACCCCAGACCCCCAGCTCATCCAGAACAAATCCAAAGGACAACGAAAGAGAGGAAATTGGAAAACACTCAACCAAACTTTCAGAAATGATAGCAGCAGAAGTTAAAAAACAGATGGATGAGGTTATAGAGAACATCAGATTAGAAATAATTGGCCAAGTTAAGACAGAGATGACGATCATAATGAAAGACCTGCTTAGTGAATTTAGAGTAGACACAGATTAAAAAACAGAGGAGCTAAGAAAAACAATGGAAAACTTGACCACTCAATTCAGGAAAGAAATGGAACCCATGAAAGAGATCCAAACAGATGTCCAAGAAATCAAAAACTGTCTTGAAAGTATACGCAGTCGATTAAATGAGAGCGAAGACAGAATCTCAGAACTAGAAGACAGGACTGCACTTTATGAC
>PVJO010033340.1:0-12209 GCA_004026905.1 Hystrix cristata
GCCTTCACAGAGCCACATGGCTGGGGGTCACCCATCTGGTGGGAAATCCAGCTGGAATTCTGACCCTGTGGATTCTGGCACCTGGGTGGTTGCCAGATAAGGAAGCCAGCCCCAGGCTCCAGATATAGCTGGTGGGCACTTCGCCCACAGCCCTAGGTCCCACCTTTTCCAACACACCAAAAAACTCTAGAAGCTAGGTGTGCCATGCATGCCCATAATCCTAGCACTCTGGGGAGCTGAGACAATAGAATCTCAAATTCAAGCCCAGCCTGAGCAGTTTAGCAACTTAGTGAGACCCTGTCTCCACCAATAAAAACGGCTGGGGATACAGCTCAATGTGAAGGCCCTGGGTTCAATAGCCAGCGCAATGCCGTGCTCCTATGCGTGTGCATGCGTACACACACACACACACACACACACACACACACACACACACTGTGAGTCCCAGAGAGAGGAGGATGAGCCTTCCTTAGCAGGAGGATTGGGATTACCAGCGTGTACCACCACGCCCAGCAAGAGGCGCTGTCCTGGGGCTCGGGGCTTGGCAGGTTGTATGGGGAAGAGTCTATGCTGGCCAGCTCCGTGTCTTCTCAGAACGTGGCCGTGCAGTTGGACATCAGGACATCCAGACTGATGTGGGGGTGCAGCTCACTGGTGAGCACACACCTGGAGTGCGTGAGGCCCTGGATTCCATGCCAAGCACCAGAAAACAGAATCTTGATGCCCCTGTCTCCCATCAGAAATTCTAGTTTAATTGGGCACAGAGCCCTCTTTTTTCCCTGATTAAATAAGGCTCTCTATACCAGGCCTAGTGGTACACACCTGTAATCTCAGCTCCTGGGAGGCTGAGGCAGGAGGATCACCTCCAGTTCAAGATCAGCCTGAGCCACAGAGTGAGTTCAAGTCCAGCCTGGACTTGATTGCAAGACTCTGCCTCAAAGACCCAAACAAGCAAAACAATAAGGCTCTCCTGGCGGTGAGTATCACCCAGAGTGCTTGGCCGGGGTGCCAGATGCCCGAGTAATTGCAGCTACCCAGACATCCCTGGGCTGCCGACTTCCCCTGCATTCTTGCCTGGGCTTTGCCATGGCTGCCGCCTTATATTTGGTTATTTTTCTTGCCCCCCCCCCAGCACAACAATTCAAACTATTCCCAGCCTGCAGACAATAAACAAAGCTGGGAGGTGGCTGGGATGGGTTGTTCCCACTTATGGCCTGATCCGAGGCTGCCCTGACTGGGCCCAGCTGGGTTGTCTGAGCCTGGCAGTGGCCTGGCTCCAGGCCCATTCCCTTGGCTTAGGTGACCCAGGTACCCCCGAGGCCATATCCCCAGGAATCAGGCTCAGGAGGGCAAGCGACCTGTGCCCACATGCACAGTGTGCTGAGGCCACCACTCCTTCCCTCCCTCCCTCCCAGGGTTTCCAGCTGTGGGCAGCTGTGGGCTCCAGACTTGGGTCAGACTGCAGGCTCTGCAGGGGTCAGCCCGAGCCCAGCCTCAGTGGGCCCATCTATAAATGAGGCCAGCGCCGGAGCCCTGGCAGCATCGAGGGGAAGGCCAGCGAGAGTGGCAGTCATGGCTGTCACCCTGGGGTGTCACCAAGACAGCAGGCCAGTGACAACAGACCATGGGGCAAGAGAGACAGGCACAGGGACGGGGCAGGAGGATGGGAAGGGAGGGGTCAAGCTGGGCCTGGTGGTACACACCTGTGATCCCAGCACTTGAGAGGCTGAGGCAGGACGATCATAGTGAGTTCAAGGCCAACCTGGGCTACATAGTGAGACCACATCTCAAAACAAAGCAGAGCAAACAGAGTCCAGGTACTGAGAGTGGGACTGGGGTGGGGCAAGAAACCACATCCTCACTGTGCGTGTGGCCACTGTGGGGGTGGCCACTGGCTCTGTGCAAGCTTGACCTTGGTCTGGGCATCACCACTCATCCTGCCTTTTCCCTGACTGGCACCCATGCTGCCCTCTGGGAGCTGGCTGGAGGGGCCGTTGCCAGCAGGAGCCTCCACGTGGCCAAGGCAGAAGGAGGGTGTGGGCGTGCGGTCGAAGGACCCTGACGATTTCCGCCTGCTGCTCTGTGACCATCTCTGGGGCAGTGATCCAGGTCCAGCGGCCTTGTGGAATTCTAGCCATGGCCGCTGTCACTACCCGCACACGCCTGTTCTTCAGACCTCGCTGCCCCTGCTCTGCAGCCACCAGTGCGCCTCTGGGACCAACCCGGGCCCCACCGGGACATCCCCAACGTGTGACTTCCCGCAGAGCACCCAGGATACCTGCCAGTCCAGCCTCAGCCACCAGCACACTGTGCGACTGTGAGCCAATCACGGAACCTTTCTGGGTCTCGGCTTCCTCACCCGTAACAGGAGGGTGCAGAGTGCCCTCCCCAGAGCCCAGTCCCTGGGGCATCCCAGAGTGCAACCTCTCAACTATCGAGGGAGTTCATGCCTGTAACCCCAGCATTCTGGGAGGCTGAGGCAGGAGGATCACAAATTCCAGCCCAGCCTGGTCAATTTAGTGAGACCTTGTCTCAAAATAAAAAATAATAAAAATGGCTGGGGTGCACTTTGTGCTGGGGTTTGCTCCCCAGTACTACAATAACAAGGAGAAGGAAAAGAAAGGAGGGTGGGAGGGAGGGAGAGAAGGGGATGAGGTGTGTCTTCGACGTTCCTGCTCCATCCCCATCTGCCCGGCTTCTGGGGTTTCCATGGCTCCCCTGTGCTGCCTGCCTTGGTGGTGTTCTCTGTGTGTCCTTTGTCTCAGGGCCAAATTCTCCTCCTTCTGTGAGGATGCCAGTCCTGCTGGTTTGGGGCCCCCCATGAACTGTCACCCAAGCTGGTGACCACTGCACAGACACCGTTTCCAGGAGAGGTCACAACCTCAGGAGGCCAGGCGAGGACTGCACGCGTTGACGGCAGGGGAGGGATAGGCGACACTGGCCAGGTGGATCAAGGTGCTAGAAAGTCACCATGGGATGCAGGGGACAGCGAGGAGGTTCTGCCCAGGCTGACTGGGAGAGCAGCTAGGGGACCAGGATCAGGCCCTGGCCTGTGGACTGTCACCTGTGGGTCCCACCAAGTCCTGAGGGAGCCTGGGGAGGTGGAAGAAGACTCAGGAGGCAGGGTCCAGACCACGCCAGCGCCGTGCCGCCCACAGAGAATGGGGGATAGAGAGACCAAGGGACTCAAAGATTCCTCCCCGACCCGACCCTCCCCCTCCCCCGGGCCCTCTTCCTCTTCTTCTTCCTCTCTCCCTGCACTAGAGATGGAACCAGAACCTCACTTACTCCGGGCAAGTCTCCCGCTGAATTACACCCAAGACAACTTCAAATGAAAACATCAGAATCAGGTCCGTGCAGTGCCCAGCACACTTTCTTTCTCTCCTGGGCCCCCTCCTGCCTGTCTGGGGCCCGGGTTCCTCTGACTCCAGCCACGTGGGGTTCCCCATCTCTCAGCCGCGACACCCCCAGCTCAGCCCCTGCCCCCAGGAGACGCTCCTAATGGGTGTACCTGACCTCAGTCCTGACTCAGGCTGCACTCAAGGCCGAGCTGCACTCCGGCTGCAGCTCCCGGGTTTCTTCTCTAGAATCTTCCATGGCTCCTTGCTGTCCTCTGAATGCTCACCGACCTCGGCTGGGCCCTGAAGGCCCTGCCCCACCCTCCTGTAGTCCCGAGCTTCACCCCCAGCCCTCCCCAGCCCATGGCTCCTTCTAAGTGGGCACTGAGCTCTGTCAGCCTCCTGTAGCCCCCCACCCTGTGCCTTCTGTCTACGTGACTCCTCCTGGCTGAGGAGGCAGAGACGAAGCTGGTCCCCTGCGCCCTAACACCAACACCAGGCTCAGCGGAAGGGGATGGGGATGATGCACACGTGGGACCATGCTGTTCTCATGGGAGACGTGGGCCTAAGTGAGCCTGAGAGGTCAGGCCCTCTGTCCCACACCAGGGGCATTCGCAGTGGCCCCCCTTGCCTGTTCCTCACTGAGAGGAGAGACTCCTGCCTCAGCCTTCTGAATGCCTGAAGGATGACATCAGGCACTTGTGCACGTGGGGCATTTGTTGGGATCGAAACTCCACCTCCCTCTGACCTGCGTCCCAGATGCCAGCTGTGGCCAAGACAGTGGAGCTCTGGGATCCTGCACCAACCACCACCTCCATGGTCAGGGAAACAGGTTCGGAAGAGAGGGGCTTGCCTGAGACCACGCACAGGAAGTGGAGGGCTCAGTCTATTCTGCTGCCTGAGTGTGGAGTGGCAGGAGACCGTGCCCCCTCCCTAGGTGGCAGCTCCAGTCTGTCCCTTCCCTAGCTGGCCCCATCACCCGAGCCCGGGTATGCCCGTGACTCTTTCTCAGGCCATGATGGCTGTTGCTGAGTCCCTCAGCCCGGCCTGGTACTCGGGTCCCGGTGTCCCGTCAGTGATGCATAAAAGTCACAGCCCTGTGGCTTTTCTGACTGGACGTGGTTTTATTCCAGCATCTCTGCCATCCTTAGTGTCCCTGTGCCTCATCCAGGCGCTGTATTGCGGGAAGCACTGTGTGTCCTCTGGGGTCTGTGAACGAGGCACTGCACATGTGACACGGTCACCGCCGCTGCTGCAGTGTCCCCGCCTCCCAGGCCAAGGACGCAGGGGCTCGGACTTTCTCCCCCCGCTGCCCGCCCAGCAGTGGCCAGGGGCAGAGGCCCGGGAACCGCAGCCTGGCTCAGGGTCTGGAGGCTCATTTCGATGTGCAGAGGTCTTTGTCACCCCACTGTCACCAGGAGGCAGCAGGCAGCAGCTGGAGGCCTGGAGAGGAACTGGAGACCTGAAGGAGAGGTCGCCAGCAAGCTGTGTACCCACACGGTGTGGCAGGCAGCACCGTGCTGTCCCGGCTGCGGGGGGCACACTGAGGCTCAGAGTCAAAAGCACTGGTGAGGTCACAGCTCTAGCAAAGCAGGGCCAGGCCCGCCGAGCCTCTCTGTCCACTCGGGGCCGGAGCCACCGGGAGGGACCAGCAGGGACTGCGGGGGAGGCCCAGACCTGCACGGCCTCTCATGTGCGGACCCCGTGACGCTCCATGGTCTCTGTGCTTCCCATTGCACGGTGAGGAAAACGAGGCTCCGTAAGGTGCGGCCTGCACCCCGGTGCACGTGAAAGTGGAGCAAGTGCTCTCCCAACACCCTGGAGACCGCGCCGCCACGGCCGAGACACTCCATCATCACACGGTCCCATCCGCCGCTGTCCCCAGCCTGGACCCTGGTGGGGCGTGCCGCTGACTGCACTGTGAGGGCGCGCTGGCCCCTCGTGGGGAGTGGCGCACGTGCGTCTGCAGTTAGTGGGCACCGAGGTCGCATGGGATTCTCGGCTTTCCTGTTCTCATGGTTCTCACGTGTGCTGGGGATCATGTGAGCTCAGAGCCCTGCGTGACCACACCCAAGCCTCAGTTTCTTTATCTGTGACATGGGGCTAACAATCATGGCAGCAAAAAGGAAGACACGCACATCTTCCAGAGTGTCTGGGATAGAATGGTCTCTAGGACTTCTACTGAGGTTTGGTCTAGATTCATTCATTCATTCATTCGTCGAACATGCACCACACAGCTGCTGTGGTGAAGTGTGGCCCCAGGATCCCACAGGGATGAGGATTAGGACCACTGCCCTCTCCCCACCCCAGGGAGGATCATGGGGCCCAGTCCCTGGCTGCCGTCCTCTCTGACCTGGCGAAGCCACCAAGACCCCAGACAGAGGACGCTGAGGGCTCTGGGGTGCCAGGCAGGCCCTGGGACGGGGCCCGACACTCAGGTATGTCACCCCAGGATGGGCCCTATGCTCCCCTCCCCTGCTCAGAAGGCCTGGCTGGGTCTCCTGAGGTCCAGGACCTGGTAGCTGAGCTGTCCCAACTCCTGCCCGGGCGGCTCAGTCAGCCAGGGCCCACCCCGGACGGGGTGCCACCGGCCCAGCGGCTCCTTCCTCATGCGCCCTTCCTCACCTTTTTGGCCTCAGCTCCAACACCTGCCTGTCCCTGCAGGCTTGTTCCTACTTCAACTGTACCTCCCGATCCAGAGTCTTTTCCTCCTGTTTCTCTCTAGTAGTCACCGCGCCTATCACCCCTTGAGTCCTGTCTCTTTCCCTCTCTCTCTCTCTTTTTTTTTGAGACAGGGTCTCACTATGTAATCCAGGCTGGCGTTGAACTCACTATGTAGTCCAGGCTGGCCTCAAACTTGTGGTGATCCTCCTGCCTCAGCCTCTTAAGTGCTGGGATCACAGGTGTGCACCATCACAGCTGGCTTTATTTTTCTTATTTTTGTTCCCCTTCTGTGGCAGCCCTGAGCCCTCCCCACCCCTCCCCTCTAGCCACTTTCGCCTCTCCCAGTACACATTACACACCTGTACAGATTACACACCTGTGATCCCAGCACTCAGGTAGCTGAAGCAGGAGGATTGCTTGGGCTACATAATGAGTTTGAGGCCAGTCTGGACTACACGGCGAGACCCTGTCTCAAAAAAAAAAAAAAAAAAAGCCTGCAGTAGTCCCACTTTTTCACCCCCACAGAGGAATCTTCAAGATCAACAGTGCTCCAAACTTAAAAATGCAAACCATGTGAAATTGTAGATGCTCCCATTACAGGCAGAAATCTTCCCTGCTCCCCACACACTTTGCGGATGGGACAGTGCAGTGTAGCTGGGCTCTGACTGCACCCCACCGGGCCCCAGGTCCCCAGTCACTTGCCTTCCTTGGCGTCTCCATCTTTGAATCATGAGGTGGCGCCTGCAGGGTCTCAGAGACATTCACTTCCTTCTGGTGCCCCCGCCTGGGCACTCTAGCCCTGTGCCGTGGGTGACCATGGGTGGACACGGGGAGGGTCCTCCCGCAGGGGAAGGGAGGAGCCTGGGCAAAAAGTGGCACCCTGAAGGGCTCTCCCTGCACTCCTGTGCTCCTGCTTCTGCGCAGGCTGCGATGGGGGCCTCCAGTGTCTGGTCAGCCCCTGCCTGCCAGACTGCCCTGGGGAGGCCCCCTGCAGTACCGGAGGGAGGCAGCAGGCTCCCCAGCTGAGCCCCTGGTTCCCTGAGCCTCCTCGGGACGGAAGCCGACGGTGAGGTGTGTTGAGGCCGTGGGTCGCCGCCCTGTGCTTGGCGGTGCAGCTGTGCTGTCGGGCACGGGTGGGTGGGGCAGTTCTGAACCTGGATCAGGCACCCTGCAGCCTCGGCACTGGAAACAGCGCTGGAGACCACACACACACAGCAAGGCTGCGTCTGGCTCACAGGGCGGGATTTGGGGCTGGGAGCCACGTGACAGGCAGTGGGGCCACCGCTCTGTCCCCATGCAGCCCAGGTAGGACCTCGCCCTCCTGCTGCCAGCACCCTGCGTGCCTTTCCTTCTCTGAGCAGCAGACTGTCACCGTCCCTCTTGCACACAGGAACACCGAGGCACAGGCAGGTGGGTGAGTTGTTCAAGCCACACAGCCAGCAACAGCAGGGCCGGGCCCAGGGCCCAGCCCAAGAGGCTTCGGGAACCCCGCACTCTGCTGCTCCCGCGCTCCGCTACTCTGTGCCATGACATCTCGGTACATGACCAAACTCACAGCCAGGCACACACCAGAAGGGTGGCCAACAACTTGTGAAGGGTATGCTAAATCTTGCTAGGCTGCCCAGGCTTGGCTCCGACTTGGGATCCTCCTGCCTCAGCCTCCCAGACTGCTAAGATTACAGGTGGGTACCACCACACCTACTCCATTCAATTTCTTTTGTGTGTACCCATCTGGGTTTCCAGTCAACAGTAACTGAGTGCCTACTGTATACCTCCCCTGTTCTGGGTTCTGAGTAGGCAGAAATGAGATACCCTCTGCCCCCCAGCCCTTCCCAAGTGGTGGGGCAAACAATGACCAACACCCAGGGCCTAGAGGAAAGATTGATTTTGTGTGCAGACATCTAGGAAGGTGACCATGAGGGGCTGTTTTCAACCAGGTATGGAGGGATGCATAGGAGCTCACCAGGAAGAGTACTAGACAAAGAGAATGGCAAATACAAAATTGTGGCCATGTGAGGGACACAGCAGCCCGGGGCCCATCTAGGGGCTGACAGAGGGAATAGGACTGGCATGGGGAGGTCACCAACCCCCTGCCACTGTGTGGCTCCCACCCTACTGGCAGCCAAGCCCAGGGCCCTGGGTGGCACCAGGAGGAGGTGACAGACAGGGTTAGGAAGAGGTGGCTCTGTGGCCCTGCTGCCAGGAGTCTGGAATGTGTGGCCAGCATCTGCTCTGCGGTCAGGGAAGCATTCAGCCGAAAATAAACACTCTGGTTCCCAGCCGAGGGTGGCGTCAGGACCTGAGACCCAGCTGGGAGGGCTCGCCAAGGCAAGGCCCGTCACCTCCGGTCCTCGGCGCCCACCCGAGCCAGACTGCGCGGTGCCTGGTGCGATGCCCCACTCTGTGCCACTGTGGGGAGCTGGGACCCTGCGGTGCAGCCCCCGTCCTTCTGTCACCAAGGCCAGGAATGCAGACTCTGCCTCCTGCCTGTGCCTCATGCATCCTTCCTGGCCTGGCACACTCACCCCTGACCTGCTGGGCTGAGCTGGGCAGCTTGAGGGTCACAGGAGCCCCAGGTTCAAGTCTAGCTGACACACTCCTGGCGGTGCTGCTCCAGGAGGTGACTCAGTTTACACATCTGACAGCTGGGTCAGGTCAAGCCACTCTGCTGCGCTGTCCAGGACCTGCCCTGGACCAAGGTCGCCCTAGCCCTGCGTGCTGTGTCTTGCGGTGCTGCCCACTTCCCGGAGCCCAGGCACTCGTCCAGGACCCCGAGGACAGCCCCATACCTGTCCTGGCTTCGTGGCCCCGGCCTCAGGCCCTGCGTCTCCCAGAGCCTCAGTTTGCCCCTCTGGACGTGGGGACGGAGCCTGCTGCCCATGGAACGGACCCTAGAGCCCAGAAGCCTTGCACCCTGTGTGCTTGGGGAGGGGACAGAGGGGACGGCGGGGCCGGGTTGCGTAAGCCCCAAGACGCCTTCCTCAGAACTGTGACAAAGTGCTGGCCCGCGGCGGCCTGGCCCGCGGCTCCTTGTGCGTGTCCGGCAGAACTCAGGCCTCCAGCCAGGGTCCTGCTAGGCTCCCTCTCTGGCTCCATCCTGTCCCTGGTCCCTGCCAGCAGACCCCCCAGCAGCCTGGCGTTTACCTGTCCCCACAGGGCGGGGCCTGGCGAGTGCTGGGTGCACACACAGGGGAGGCTGTGTTCAAAAAGCTGGGGCAGAGCCTGCCAGCCACACTCTTGTTAGGGGTGGGTTTAAGTGGTTCTGGACACACTGCTGTGCCATTCAGGGAGGGGGGGAGCTGGAGTAGCTGGGGGAGTTTCCACACAGATGCAGGCTGAGCCCTTATCTTTTTTTTTTTTCAGTTTTGTTTTCTTTTTTTTTCTTTTGGTGCTGGGGATTAAACTCAGGGCCTTGTGCTTGCAAAGCAAGTACCCTAACCACTGAGATAACCAGCCTGTTTTTGTTTTTTGAGACAGGGTCTCACTATGTAGCCCAGGTTGGCCTCAAACTCACAGTGATCCTCCTGCCTCAGCCTCCTGAGTGCTAGGATGGCTGACATGTGCCACCACACCCGGCTGTGAACGAACACTTTCTAACCTCAGTGCCCTCACCTTTGCTGAGGTCGCCCTGGTGAAACTGCCCCCGGGTCACATTCCCGGGCAGCATGGGACAGGACTGTACATCTTTCCAGCTCTTCAGGGCCCAGCCTCCCTGGCTCTGTCCCTGGCCGAGCTGTGCCCTCCTGCGCAGCCCTGGCTGGCGAACTCCTGCCCGGACACGTCGTGCGACTCTGTGCCTCAGCCTCCTCCTCTGTGGATGGGCATCCTGAGGCTCCTGGGCTCGAGAGCTCCTCCAGGCATTGTCAGGTAAGAGTTCTACAGGCCATTATTTTGGGCTCGCAGCCTGCCCCGGGCCCCGCAGACCAGGTGGAAGATCAACATGGTGTCCCTCGAATTGGAGTTCAGTGTCCGCATGCAGGAAGCGGGCTGGGTACCTGAGCTTCCCGGAAACAGAGATTAGAGGAAGTGCTGGTCTCCCAAGGAGGCTGCGCCAGTCGCGTGGTGAAGCTCCTGCTGCTTTACCCCTGACGCACAGAAGCGACTGCAAACAAGTGGCCTCGGCACCCCAGGTGCTGCCCCGACCTTGCCCGGGAAGGACAGGATGGGGTGCTGGGTGGAGCTGCCCTTGCCTGGGCTGCGTGCCAGCCCAGCCTTTGCCTGTGTTTCTGCTCCTTCACGCTCTTCTGTGTCTGCAAAACCAGCCTCGTACACCAGGGTCCCTGCGGCACTCACGCTGGTTCATGGAACGAGCTGCCATCCAGTTCTAGGGCTGAAAACAGCCAACTAGGTGGCTCAAGTGGCTGTCATTTTGTCTTTGACAGGATTAAACAAGTGAATGGGGAAAAACAGAACAGTGCCTGTGTCAGGATGTCCTTGAGAAACGTCCACTGTCACTGGACATGGTAGCACATGCCTGTAATCCCAACACTCTAGGAGGCTGAGGCAGAAGGATCCCAAGTTCAGCCTGGGCGGTCTAACAGCTCACTGCCATGGTCAGCGTCCACCACATGGTGGGGGACAGGCAGAGTCCTGGGCCCCGAGCCTGCTCCTCACTGAAGGCCTGATTTGTTGTTTTCTCCCAAGGCAGGCAGGGACTTAAATGTGGTTTTTGCTAAAAACTGTGACTCTTCGCTTGTGCCTACACACGGCCAATAGATAACTATGAGCAGAGTGAAGCTCGACTTCACGTGACCTTTGTCTCTGTAGGTCTTGGGTCATGCCTGCCCACTCCGCTGGGGCATGCTGCTCACCGGCCGAGTGTCCATCTACAAATGGTCCAGACAGGGCTGACCAGCCCTGAATTCACCATCACAGGGACACTGGCTGCACCTGGAGGTCTCTGTCTCCATCCTGAAGCTGTGGTCTCCTGGATTCCAACTCAGAGAGCACCCCGCACAGGGACAGAGCCGCCCTCTGGCCACGCGGATCCCAGAGCCAGGAAACCAGGACCGAAGTTACCGCCCGCAGCTCGACTGCCAGGGGGTCCTTGAAGCCACCTCCGCCCTGGCTTGGGTTGCCACCGTCTTGCTGTCCAGCGCAGGCCCGAGCGTCCTCAGCTCCTGGACAGAGCCTTGCTTCCACCCTTGAACCTCAGCTTTAATATCCTCTGTTCCTGAAAGCAAGGAGCCCCGCTGCTGCCCGCACTGAGCACCCAGCAGGGTGGCGCCGGGGACCTGGGGGGTGGTGGCCTCGGGCTCCCATTGCTCGGGCTTAGGCTGGAGGGGGAGGAAGCCAGCTCGGCGCAGACAGAAGAGACAGCAGTCGGAGGCCCCAGTGTGTGGGGTCTGGGCTGGCTGCCCACGGCAGTGACATCAGATAATGACGGGGACACTCAAGGTCACAGTCAGAGTAACTGCATTGCCACAGACATCTCTGCCCTGGCCTCGCCCCATGGAACCCAGCCCCAGCATTGGGGGTGCCTCTCGGGCCTCCCTAACTCACCAGGCATCCCTGGAGGTGTGGCAACCCCTTTGTCCCCCATTCCCTTGGCCTCTGGCACCAAGGAGAGAAGCCGGGCCCCGTGTAGCAGTGCATGGTGATGTACATCTGCAATCCCAGCGGTCAGGGAGCTGAGGCAGGAGGATCACTGGCAAGTTCAAGGCCAGCCTGGACTACATAGTGAGACCCTGTCTCAAAAAACAAAAACAAAAAAGTAAAGATAGGGTTTCACTATGCTATCCAGGCTGATCTCAAATTCCTGTACTCAAAAGATCTTCCTGCCTCAGCCTCTGAGTAGCTGGGACTCCAGACCCACCTGACTGTGCCTGACCTCCTTTAGCTTTATTTTTCATGCAGCGAAATGTGTCCTGTAGTGGTCTGATAAGCTGTACAGCAGGGCCGCACAGCCTGGGGCTTCAGCAGGAGGCCTCGCCCCGCCCTGCCCAGGAGGAGCCTGGAGTCTTAGGTCAGGCCGAACGAGTGCTTGGCTTGCATGCAGATGGCCACCTCTTCCCGTGTCCTCACACGCGTCCCTCTGCGGTCTCCTGTCCTTGCCTTTCCTGACAGGGACACCTGTCTTGTTGGATTAGGCCCATGCTAATCTCCTTGTTTTAGCTTAATTACTCCTTTACATGCCCTGTTTCTGATAGAGTCACACTCGGCAGGCCTGGGGTCAGGACTTCAGCCTGTTATTTTTATTTTCTTCTT
>PVJO010033341.1:0-12146 GCA_004026905.1 Hystrix cristata
CTGCGGAGAACTGTCTCCAACCAAAGAAATGCCTCGGGCCTACATGTGCACCACATGCTCCTCCAGCATGACCACAGCTGCTCGCTAACACCAACTATTTGCATCTCAGTGACCTCTAGAGCTCTTCTCTTGTGCTTTCACTAAACTAGAATCGCGGGACTTGTATGATATGTCCGAAATTCATATTATTTTTTCTTTACCCCATTTCATTCTCTTCCTGCATGCCTCAGTTTAGTGAATGTTTATTACTCCAAACTAATAAAATTTCAGGTATTACTTGAACTTCTTTTACCCTATTTATAGTAAGATATTAAAGTCCTGTGGATTCTTCTAGAATAATTGTCTTCCCAATTGTAATCCCTCTTGCCCATCTCTGTTTTAGTTCAGATCCTCAAACTCCTCCTCCAGACTGTAATTACGGTTTCTTAATTGGTATATCTGCTTGAATGATCAGCCCTTCAGTTCTACCCTCTACATGGTTGTATAAGGGATCTTCCAGAATTGTATCTATTTCATTTCAGTTTCAGAACACCTTAGTAATTTCCTTACTAATAGTTCTAAGTGTCTTTTCTCTTTTCCTTAAACTCCGAGATGTGACTAGATTCCTAGCCAATAGAAAGTGGATAAAGACCTTATGATTAAGATACACATTCATATTTTATTTGGTAACAATTCGTGCCTGTATTTTATATGATATTTAATGTCCAAATTAGGTTTTATCCTCACCAATGCATGTTACAAATGCCGAAACCTTCTTCAAATGCCAGATTTACTTTGGTTTCGAGTTATATTTCTATTGTCCTAGTTTGCATTTGGTAAACACTTGGAGTTCTTTTAGTTCTTTTGTAAAATGATTCAGTAACTTGTCTAAATACACCTGTTTTTAAGACAGTGGGACTGAGTTACAGGACTATGTGGCTGAATATTCAGCTGCTGGCAGACTTTAAAGTTTCTAATTCCCAAATATTAATATTAAATTTGCAAAATGAAATTCCTATTGAAAAGTAACTTTAAAGAACTCTGATTATTTAGCTCTCGCTATGGCTTCAATGTGATTTCTGTCGCAATACTTCTAGTGAGCAGCATTAAAAATAACTGTTTAGTCATTTTAAATTACAGTGAGAAATATTTTTTCAGGGCACATCACTAGTTACGAGGATGAAGCCTTCTTTTAAAAGAGTTGACATTATCAAATGCAAGAGTTTCTTACTTGAGGCAGGAATCATAGAGAAATAAATTGAGAGTGCTCAAAGTCGTACTGAATGTAGGAATTTCAGTAATATATGGAATTTTGATAATTGCAAGTTATTTCAATGAGAGTAAAATTAAATTGCATAGTCCTTATTTTATGTATGTTAAGTAACAATCCTACAGGTATTTTCTTAAGAAAGAGATTTTTTTTTAAATTTAAAAGTCATAGAGGAATAAAAGTCCATGTGTAAGGTAAAAACATCTGTACTGACCATCCAGGCATAACCTTACTACATGAACATAACTTTGACAGATGGATTTGCAGCTGCTGCGTGGCCAGGTCGCAGCTGGTCACCTACCCCTAGGGTGGAGAACTGTTTACACTAAACACAACTATAAAAAAGTTTTTTTAAAAAAACATCCTTTTAATTCCAAACTACGTTATATGGGACTCTATGATCATAGCAGTTGAAATATCTCCATGTATTTTGAATCTCACTTATTATTAAAGTTTATATTTTGATATATAAAGGCTAAGCCTTTGGAAGACTTCTTATCAGTGTATAACCTCTTCAATAACAATAGCATTTAGATAAGGAACACCTTGGGGATAGGAACTATTACAAACCGTCTCAGAGAAGCCTTGTGACTTTTATCTCCTTTATAGTGACTTTAGTCTGTGTTGATAATTAACTATATATTATTAATACTGCTACACTGAAGAACTTTTTGAAAGAGACAAAACATTAGTGATTTTGATCTGGAATACAAAGTTAGAACTAGCTTAAAGGTTTTTAAAGCAAAATTAAAGTGAAAATCTGAAAGTAATGCCAAGCAACCAGTTTAAAAATGATGTCCTTAAGGTGAATAAAAAATTCAAGAGAAAGGGAATCTGGTTAGTTTTAGAGTTGGTTCCAGAATGTAGTTTTACCTTAATAAATGCATCAATTGTAATCTTCCTGAATGATTACCTTTAATCATCCATCTTTCGCACTGGTAATATATGGTGTAGCATGAAGCCTTATTATACTTCCAATGATTATATTAAATTGATTTAAACTTTCAGTAAGATTCTATGAATTTTCCTCCTTTAGACAATGCATCTTAAACTAGGAAAATATTTTCTCATTTACTTTATCCTTTTATTCTAGAATTTCTAATGATTATTCAGCTACAATTACTTACCTGAATTAAAAATGCAGTAATCATATTAAGATTTCAATTTATTTTATTCTAAATCTATCTTTCAGAAGGAAAAATGGCTAAGGATAAAAAATGGTTCTTCCCAAAAAATATTTTACTAATTTATCTCTAAAATTCAAAAACCTCAAAATATATAATGTGCTTATTAGTGAATAGTTATTTTTATTTTGATTATTCCAATTACATATGTATCACCTCACATGTTAGATTATTTTCAGATTAGATAGAGTATATTTATACTGATATAATTTATTAAAATAATTTCTTTTAAAAAGATTAATGGGTTAAAATAAATTTCATATTATTTAATTTGGAATAAAAGCTCATTTTATTTTCTTATGACATAATTTTGATTTTGCATCACTTATACATGGAATTAAAATAATGTATGAGCTGAAATATTAAAAACAGCACTTTGAGTATTCACTGTCTGAGAAAAATTAGTCTAACTCATTACTGCTCTATGAATTACTGAGCTATTGACCATCATAATGGCTAATGGAACTGAATATACAAAAAATAGCCACTCTTTTCCTGATGATTGAGTGATGGGAAGGTTCTCATCTTGCCAGTCAGCCTTTATGAAGTCTTCACTGGGAAAAAAATTCTTAATGGGTTATGTATATACCTATTAGAAAACTGAAAACCAATTGCTAAATAATTTCTGACTTAGACACAAGTCACTTGCCACAGGAACAAACTTCAGAAAAAAATTAGGCAATGATTTTTTTCTATTTTGTAGTTTTCTTTAAGAATCTCTAAGAAGATGGGCCATATATGAGTTACACTGTTATTATTTGCTGATGTTTCATGTTCTGACAAAATAGGAGCACACATAAAATAGTAATATACATATCGAGAGACAGAGAGGACTACAAAAACTAGATAATGGAGATGGATGAATTTACTGTGTTTTCCCTTATACTTTTTAAAATTTTTATTTGGTGATTTCATTCAAATACCTGAGGAAAAAAGAGATCTCTTACTTGTGATAGGATGTACTTTTTGAAATAATACTCAAGATTTACCCTGAAATTTCCTTGTTCCTTTCTTTCACATTCTATTATTATTTTGTTGTTGTTGTTGTTTATTGCCTAAGCAAAGAAAGTTCAGATGAAAACTAATCCACAATCCATTCTTGGCAAAGACACGAATGTGGAAGTTAAGGTGAGTGAGTTTCCCACCTTCACCTCCACTGCATGCAGCTGCTGCAGCAGCACTATCCTTCACATCTACAAATATTCATTTACTTTTCCTACCAAGCTCAAACCTCCACACCCTAAGGTTATTTGGCAAAATAGTGATGGAATCATCTTTCTCACAAAAGCACTCCTTCCTTTCTGCTAATACTAAGTATCTTCCCAAGGACACCAACTTTCATTTATTTTTTTGATTATTATGAATCGTATAAATATAGGAGCCTGTATTAAAGTCCCTGTTCAATACGAGCCTCAGCCAAAATATCACTTTTGAAATATCTTGCTGCCATTCCACCACTAACAGCACCTTGTTATGTTATGGAGTGTCCAGACTTTTTGCGTAGTCCTCAAATGTAGTCATATGCCGAGTGATCATTATCTGTAATAAATTTGCCTTTGCATATGTGTTCCCATCCATAGTGTACTGCTCTACTTGAACTTTTACTATTTCTATTTTGGTCTGGTTATAGCCTTTTATATGATCCCAGAACCTCAAACCTATCCCAATTTCAGTCTATTATTCTGCTGCCACATTGGATATATTAAAGTACTCTTCTGATCATGTTACTACTAGGACCAATGCTGTCTACTCATTAAAATAAGAAACCCAAAGTATAAAAAGATAGCAACATAAAAGATAGATTATCGAAAGTAGGGAAATCTTTCTCAAGGGAAGGAGGTCAAGAGATGAAGGGGAGGGAGGAAAGGAAAGAGGAAGAAAAAAGGAATTAAGATGTGCTACGTACCTGTAACAGCTCCACACAAGGAATGTAAACATTGTGTACTACAAATGTGTACTAATAAAAAATGGGGAAAAAAAAGACTTCAGCAATTATTTCCAAACTTTCTTATCACTTCTGGAGACACTGAAAATAAGTTCTCAGATGTGGCCAGAATCCACACCTAAAATGTCTTTGATATGTCTTAATTTAATATTAAAATTTACTTACAATGCAATTGTATTCAGATATTGTTTTACAGTTTTATCATAAAATTCCTCACTTTGATGCTGCAAGAACATTTTCCCAGAGTATGTGAACTTCTGGCAAATTGCTGCCTGTGCTTGTGGCTTCACACAAACTCCAGTTTGAGGAGCACAGCTTTTCCCAACATGCCCTGGCGGTCTCACAAGTCTGTGTCTCCCCATCACCTTCTGCGTTCCATATTCCAGCTGGTGGATGATTTGATGAGCTCTTTTCAATCCTTTTGTTCATCTTATTCTTACTTTTGCAATTTATCTTCCCTGGTTATCCTCTCATTTCCCTAGTTTTCTCTCTCATCATTTGAAATTATAGTGATTCTGTTGTCTAATTCAGCTTTGTAATATTCTTTTGTCATTTGCAAACTGTAAAAACATTGCTAGAAATCCAGTTTCTCTTCTGTTCATATTTTTAAAAATGAATGGAGAGTACTTTTCCTTAGTCTATATTTCCTCAAATTGTGTTAGCACAATGTAATAAACTCTAACCCATTTTGTTCGCCACATCATTTGAAATATAAAAACACAATGTAGAATTCTATAGTGTATTTTGTTTTATAAATGCACACAGGAAGTATTGTATTTTGTAACTGGTCTCATATTATCTCTGTCAAGCTACAATTTATTCCAGGGTGTGAAATAATTTTCAGTTTCTGCTTGAGGACTACAGATTGATCTCATGTGGTGCATATTCTTTCCTTCTGAGATATCATTAAGATGCCAATAAAGAAATGAAAAGCTTTTAAACATACAACAAAGAAGAGGATAGGAGGAAGGCTATCAGGAAACAAGATATTTTAGCACATTTAGTGCAAATAGAAATCAGATGGATGATTTTATCTCAATGAGCTGAAGTAAAGGAAATTTCCAGTGTAAATATTTGTGAAAAGTCTATAATGGGAGAGTAGCAAACTACGAGACTGCAAAATAAAAAATCTCAAGAGTGAAAATAAAACCTAAATTAGTGGTATTTAATTAGCTCTGTTTTTGGATCATAATAA
The DNA here is from genome assembly GCA_004026905.1 of Hystrix cristata. Classification (NCBI taxonomy): domain Eukaryota; kingdom Metazoa; phylum Chordata; class Mammalia; order Rodentia; family Hystricidae; genus Hystrix; species Hystrix cristata. The sequence continues at coordinate 5,574 of PVJO010033341.1, forward strand.
AAATACTTAACAACTGATCAGAAATAATGTTGACCAGTTAGAATTGAATAATAATCCAGTCAGTGCACACTGACTAATTATACTTATGTATTTCTATAAATGTAAAAGTGTAATTCTCCTCTGCTTGAGTACAGAATGTCTAAAGCTTAATGTTTTACTCTGGCCATAAAACAGAACACACACACACACACACACACACACACACACACACCCCAAAGAAAATAAAAAGCAAAACCAATAGAGATTTCTTCTCTACAGAAATTGAGCAAGCTGATCAGTGGTAACCAGAACAGATGAAGGACCATGCATCTGTCTACTTTGGAGACACTGGCCTGAGTCAAGGACACTCATTTGTAGTGCCATAAAGAGTCTGGCAGTCAAAAAACTCCACCAGCGTGCTAAAACCACTAGGTATTTGTGAAAGGATTGATACATAAAAAAGAAATTTTAACATGACAGAGCAAAGAAACCTCCCTTGGGTAAATAGAGGTATTTCACATATTGGAAGAAAACTTTAAAAAGCATTCTAGTGAAGAATCTCAAAACAATTGAAAGGAAATATATCACTGAAATAAGAATTTAAGAACAGTGTACAAATAGATTCTTAAGTCTTTAATGTAGAGGAAGTCTAGAACAGGGAAAATAAAAAAGGATGGACAACATGAAAAGGGAGAAGAAAAATATCGATTACCAGTTCACAAGTTTCAAAAACTAATGATTTTGAAAGAAAAACAAGACGGGTTACATACAAATATATATGTGTGTGTTCGGTTACAATATAATTCATAGAACTAAAAGTCCTTGCAAATGCTAAGCAAGATGGGGAAGCAAAAAGAACCAACTCTGGGATACATTATTGTGACATTTAAAGAAGGACATAGGTACAATTCTAAATCTTTCCAAACATCTCCTAGTAAGAGATCAAACTTAGTTGAACTTTGAACTTTACAATTAATGTTGGAAGAAAACAATAATTTCCAACATCTAATGGGAAAATATTCTGAATCAAAAACATGTATACCCATCAAAATGTCACACACAAATGCTCACACAGTCATATGATTCAGAAAAGTGGTTCTCTAGTATTTGTTTATTTATGTAGTTATTTAGTTAGTTTTGGATTTTTGAGACAGGGTCTCACTTTGTGGTTCAGGGTGGGCTTGAACTCACTGTGTAATCCAGCCTGGCCTTGAACTCACAGCAATCCTTCTGGCTCAGCCCCCAGAGCGCTAGGACTACAGATGTGCACCACCACCCTCGGCTATACTTTTTAAAATAGTTACATGAGATGTGCTTAATTAAATGAGGCAGTGAAATTATATTAGAAAGCTACTGTAAGAAAAACAGCATGGTAATGGCAAACAAAACAAAACAAAACAAAACAGACCCAAGGACCAATGGAAAAGATCAGAAGATGCAGAAACAGGTCCAAACACTCTCAGTCACCTTATCTTTGACAAAGGGGCCAAACACCCTCACTAGAAGAAAGATAGCCTCTTAAGTAAATGGTGCTGGAAAAACTGGCTTTCCACATACCCAAGATTAAAACTAGATCTTTATCTTTCCTCATGCACTAAGCTAAAATCAAAATGGATCAAAAATCTAAATATTAAAACAGAAACACTAAATCTTCTGGAAGATAGAATAGGTAGAACTCTTGAAAACACAGGCGTTGGTGAAGTCTTTATGAACAAAACCCCTGTTGCCCAGGAAATATCATAAAGAATCAACAACTTGGATGTAATCATGTTAAAAAGCTTTTGCACAGCAAGAGAAACCACCAAGAGCGCGAAGAAGACTACCCACTGAGTGGGAAAAAATTTTCCCCAGCTGTTCCTCTGACAAGGACTCATACCTCGAATATACACAGTATATAAAAAACAAAAAAATCAGACCCCCTGAAATTTAAAGAGCCAATTGAAAAATCAGCCACTGAAATGAACAATTCTTGGATGAAGAAGTAGAAAGAGCAAATAAACACATGAAAAGATGTTCAATATCACTGGTCATTCGAGAGATGCAAATAAAACAGCACTGAGATTCCATGCATATGTACATATGATGCAGGAAATTAATTTAGATCCATTTTAATGAATAATGTGATGCCTCCAGATTTCACTGAAGCTATATCAGAGTGGGTCTTTACTTGGTTTAGGAAGGGGGATTGAGGCTTCCAAAAGGTATCCAAATTAAAAAGTGCATGGTAGAGGTGGAATGGTATGTAGAAAAATTGAAGGGCATGACAATGGCAGAGAATGAAAGAAAATGGTAAAGAATGCTGAAGATTTTAGAGAAAGTAAAGTAAATAAAAGTTATATAAGGGAGGACAATATTGATAAGAAAAACGTGTGTAAACTTAAGTAAAAAAAAGTTTTATGTATTCTGAATAATGCAAATGCTGTTTTGTTCATAGCCATATGATAAATTAACATATAAAAAATTCATGGGAGGAAAGATTGTGTACCTTAAAGCTTCTCAAAAATAAAGGTGCAGATAACGGAAGTTGAAGATGGAAGGCAAACAAGTGAGAAAGTAGGAGTGGTAGTGTCTTCAGAGGTATAAATTAAGATTGACAATGTGTGTTTGTGGACTAAATGTTAAAAAAAACATAAATATGGCAGAGGAAATAAAAGTAGACATATAATAATACCAAGAGGTAGGCATGGGAGATAGAGAAAAGAGTGTGGTTTGTGAAAGAGCTAAAATTTGTGTGTGTGTGTGTGTGTGTGTGTGTGTGCACGCATGTGTGTGTAGTAGAAATTCAACATAAAATGCCTAATGTTGATAAATAAATATTAATTCAATACTATTTATAAGGATACTCAAAGAACTACAAAAAGTAACAGTTTGAACTTGTCTTCAGAAGAATGGAACTGGGTGGGTGGTAGTGGGATATAAATTATTTAACTCTTTAATTTTATGCATGTATTGTTTTAATAAACCACAAAAGAATAAAGTGGGAAAGATGGAAGGTCAACTGACATTTTATTAAGACTTTTTAAATGCTCGTTGAGTACATACACATAATCTTTCAGTGTATTTGAGAAAAATCTTATGGTTAAAACCTTAAAACATGTCCACTTTGTAACTTGTGGAAAGTGAATGAGTGTTTTAAAGCCTTAGTCTATTCAGCAGTAACTTGAAAGTATGGGATTATAGATGGATGTTTATTTTGTCACAAGTTCAAAACATATAATCTTTATTTTATCTTACATATTTTTTTTAATTAGAATTCTTATGGTATCTTAATTTTTACCTTCCATGGATCCTTCCCCCATTTTATTTTTATCATTTAATCATTTAAGGAATTGTTCAGGACTAAATGTGTAAGAACTTCCTTTTAGTAATTACAGGGTAGATACTTGAATATTTTTGACATAGTCAAAAAAAGCTCTCTGATTTGTGTTTGAAAATACGTTATCATAACATAATTAAATACATGGCAATAAAAAACAAATATAAGAAGTGAAGTGAATAGCTACATTTTTAATACCACAGTCTATCTCAATTTACCACAATTTTTTTTTTGCTGATGTCTGTACTTATGAGTATATAGAAAAGTTTCTCATCCAGAGTAAATAGCATTATTGAAATTACTGTGTGGCATTCTGAAAAATGAGAGAAATTCATATTTAGTTTCCATAGTGAAATCTGTATTTTTCTGGTCGTGGTCCAAATTGATTTAGAAAAGTATATATTTAATTGAGGTAGATGAAGTGGTCCAAAATTTAATAGGATAAAAAAGAAGGAAAATTTAAAGAGAAAATTTCCAATTAAAGGTAAGTAACTGTTGATTGCTCAGGTCCGAGAATTAATACTGACTATGTTATATAATTCAGCAAATCTTGTCAGGATAAAATGGTATGAATATAAACTCAGCATCCCACACAATAGATGCTGTAACTTGCACCTTTCTATTTGGGCTCCTTTTCCTACTCTATACCTTTACAGTAGAACTTCACTTCAATCAAACTAATTTTATCATTCTAGGGAAAGTATTCATTATAATTTCTGGGTTATCGTCTTTGTCAGTCACCCAAGAAATGCCCAACTTTTTTTTCCATTTTATGATTGTACTTTCTATTTTTTTGCCTAAATATATTCTAGATCTGCTTATCATATTAAGCTATTACACTATGCCTCCTACTGAATGCTAGTAAGTTTTGGGTAGATTTTAATTCTACATGGAGATTGACTATATTTGTTAGATACATCAATATCATGAGCAGAATTTGAAAAATATAAATGAAAGCCCATTAATATCATGGTTTATTTAGAATTTATTTTTTCACTTATTTTTCAAAATAAGTTAAAAATTTTGTAGCAATTAATGATACCTTAAAAGAGGATGTTTAAAAAAACTACTGAAGAGTGCAAGATATATACTGTAAATCTCTAAAGAAATGTTCTTTATACTTGTCTAACGCATTTAGTGATTATACAGTTTTTAGGCAAGTAGGACTGGTCATATAAATGGGAATTTGAGGAGAATAATGAATATTTTGCTGATAGAAATACTTTAGGAACTACTCTGCCTATTAGCAAGATACCACTCTTCAATACAGGGAGGAACGACTTTAGAAAAATGGGATGCTATAAATCTTTAGCAATTGGAACTGAAGTTAGCAACATTAATTTTCTTGGCATAAATTTCTGCTTTCTCATCCCAAAGTTTTATTTTGGCATGAAGAGAGCAATAACATTAAGACCTCCATTGGAATCCAAACTGAAGATAGATTATTTTGTCTTTAAAAATATCATTATAAAGGACCAAGTATAGAACAAATGAAAAGTATTTTAATTTAATGGTAATAGGGTCCATTTCAGAGTCAGATAACCCATAGTTGAGGCAGTTTCCTCTTAGGAGACATAATTTGGGGATAGGTAGGCAGAGTACACATATTTAACCCCTGCAACTTTCTCATTTTTGTAAGTCATTGTACTTTGTTCCCTGTCGATTCTCACATTAAAATCACCTAAATATTTTTTAAAGTATCAACACCTAGCTTCCCGCCCTTGAACATTTCATGTGATTGATCTGGATTTCTGTGAGGCACTGCAATTTTTCAGCAGTCTGAGAAATCCTAATGTATAGCCAGAATGGAGAACCACACCCTCAACTTTCTTTCTTTTTTTTTTCACACCTTCAACTTTCATGTGGTGTGTGAGCACACTTGATAGTAAGTTCCATAATAATCAGGGTGCATAATTGCAAGTAAAATAATCCAAATTAACTGCATTGAGCAGACATTGATATCTAGTGAAAAGATATTGAATGACAGAATGGTGAAGAAAACTGAAGAATGTGACTTGGGAAAAAGCAGAAATAATGAAGCAGGTGTCAGCCAAAATGAGGGTAAAATCTTGCAACAAACCAAATCTGGCATAAGCACCACGGCCATCTCTGCTCCAGCTGGTCTTGAGTACTGGAGGCTACCATTGTCCTGCTCTGCCTGCTGCTCTCGCACACTGGCAGGAAGCTCTGATCACCAGTCTCCAGAATGTGTTTTCCAGGGCCCTGGTTCTATCATTAGAGCATGATTCCTCATATAGAACTGCTAGGACTCCTTAAGCCTGTCTCCTCGGTCTAATGTATTTGCCAAAAGAAGAAGAAATACTTGCCCCTTTCGCTTCTTTTTGAAAGATACTTTTAGAAACCTCATCAGATGCAAAATAAATCAATATAAAAAGAGGGTTCATTCAGCTACTAAGCAACCAAAATACAAGAGACACAGTGCATCCTCCATACCCAGAGGTCCCTCACATTCAACCAAAGATGGTTGGGGAATATTTGGGAATTGAGGCTGTGGTTCCTGGCCTTCTTTTGGGGTCTTTGGTCAATTATCAGGTAGCTCAAAGGTTAAATATGGACTTTGAGAATGACAGTGAGTTGCTGGAAGCTACAGCAGCTGCAGTTTGCAGAGATAGTGCAGAGATTTGCTCTAAGTGAGGGGAAACAGAGTATCTACCTTCTGCTACTTGGTGTGCAGATAACATCTGCCAAACTTTTTTTTTTTTTCCTTCTGCAAAAGCGGTAACTGTCATATGCATTTATACTTTCACTTTGGAAGGATACATGCATGACAGAAAGTAAAGGCCAATTTCCTCCAAATACATTGAACTATCAACTTAGTGTTAACAGCAGTAGGCCATAGCAGGCCCTGAAGACACATGTTGTGCATGGGAATCAGAGGTTTTCATCGTCTCAATTTACACTTTTAGTCTTGTGAACACTTTTCTAGGAGCAAGGACCTGGTGAGGTTGGGAATATGGTAGCGGCATGGTGGCTGGCCTCAGGTTTCCTGCAAAAGAAAATGAAAAAGAAAATCTTCCCATTGAGCAGAACTCTGAGCCCTCCACTCCACTCTCTGTAAAGCCTAGACCTAGAAATGGCCTGAACTCAATAACTATAATGCTTTCAGGCTGTGGGTGATAGATTCACAGTGAGGTGAAGGAAATTAGAAGAATGAAATAAAAATACAGTGAATGTATGTAGATGTAAGACCATTTAAATTCTGTATAAAAGCTTATCAGAAGGTCTCTAGTGGAAAAAACTTTCACTAAGCAAGTGCA
>PVJO010033342.1:0-12198 GCA_004026905.1 Hystrix cristata
TAAGAGAGCAGATTTAATATAAGACATTTGTAAGTTAAAATATTCACACACAAGCCAAATGCGGAAAGAGTGCTGAATGTCTACCTAGGCACTGGAGACCCAAAAGATCCAATCAAGGGCTGGGAGCCCACAGCACTGTCCCATGTATGTCCGTGTCTGCAGATAATGGCTGAAGAAGTCTTTACTGGAACCAGGATACGATGCTCGCAGCAGAGATGTTGACCAGAGCTCCCTTGAAGCAACAGCAGCCATCCTTGACAACAGCAAGGTCCCGAGCGCCTTCCTCGATGAGAACAGCCAAGTTCCTTTCAGGAGAACCAGCCACAGCAAAGCTTCTCCTGGGAAACAGCCCACCATAATCTTTTGCTCCGGTTCTCTTTTATGTTACATCAACAGCAATCCTCAGGTGGATCCTCCACACCCAGAATCACACCAGCTCAGTCCAGCGGGGCGTTCTGGCTCAAGTTGACCACGTTAAGTCCACCACAGATCTCATCTGACCACCAGAGGTGGCACTGCCAGCTGTGTTTCAGTACAAGGAAGGGCATTCCTGTGGAGGGGACAGCCCTGCCCTGGGAGGGGATGATGAAGACTGCCAGACTTTGGTCCCGTGGGGTAGTGACATGAGATCAAGGCTGAGAGGAAGCTGGGGCAGTGTCCCGCCTAAAGAAGCTGTGCTACAGAAGCGAGCTTTTATTCTAAATGCAATGGGGAACGTTTGCAACTACATAACCTGATGCGTGCTTTCAAAAGACCCTTCTGGCTGCTATGTAGAGAAAAGATTTTGAGGGGAAAGTAAGGAAGCAAAGAAAGGGTTACATAGGGAAAAATGTGCCACCTGGGCATGTGGTCAGTAGATCTGTGGTTAAAATGAGACTTCCACCACTGACGGGAACAGCGCCATTGAGGCTGCTGAGACACCTGGCCGTTCAGGCCCCTGGAACAAATGCACGTTGGAGCCTGGAGCAGGAAAGGGACTTTGTGTGGGTGCTCCGAGGAAAGCAGGTTGGGTAGCACCCTGGCAGGCTTTGCCAGCAGGCAGAGCCGCGCTGCTGGTGATGGATGGCTTCTCATTGTTCGAGAGCAGAGCTCAAGGTGGGTGGGGTGGGTGCTGCGGTCCCTGGGGACCACAGAGGAGTCTCTGGGCTTGTCTTGTACTTTGTCCTCCCCTTAGTATTCTACCAAAACATCACCTCTGCGTTCTAGCCGTGGTGCTGCACAGAAACCTTGCTATTGTTAGATACACTCTTGCTCTCAGTCCTGGTATTGATATTTTTGTGCATTTTAAGCTCAAAAGCCTCTTGAATTTTGAGGAAAATGACACCGTTGAGCAGTTTGTAGACCATAGTGAAGGATTTTTTGAGAGTTGAAGGAGTGTGACTACATGCCATTTATTATTATAATCCTCTGTTTCATGAAGGTCCACATTTTTTTGCCCCACCAGAATTTTAGGTTTTTGCTCTTCATTTTGCAAATGCTCCCTCTCCTTGACTTCTAAATCTCGGGAGACAACACTCTTTCCCTTAGAAAGCATACAGGGCAAACTGGCCCTGTGTGTATGCGTTTCCCAGGTGTTGGTTTTCCAAGACATTCTTGTGAAAAGAACTGGTATTGCTAAGTCATTTTTTAATATAAGGAGGTCCATGTTTGGGCATTGAAATTAATTTCCCTTATCTCGCCATACAAATAGCCACCCTGGATTCTTTGATTTATTACCTGGAATGGTTCAGCAGCACTAAAAACAGAGGACGAGAAGACATCACCTTTACATGGCATCATTAGTCACAGCATTAAAAGCATCACCCTGCAGGGCTGCTTCCCCTGGCTGCCATCACACCTTATCAACACCCTGTTCCTTGTGTGTGTGCTCAGGACACTGGGCTGTCATGGCTTCTGGCGTACATTTTTCATTTCCTGGTAAATTGCTCCAAATCATCACATAAATGAACTTTCTAAAATACAGATATAATCCCTGATTAAAGACAATCAGCTGGGAGAAAATATTCTTAAATCACACCTGCTAAAAAGGACTTGTATATAGAATACATAAAGAGCTCTCGAAACACTACAGGAAAAAACAAAACAAAAAAAATTCAATTAATCAGTGGGCGAAAGACCTGAACAAAAATTTCACCAACAAAGATACACCGAAGGCAAATGAGCATATGAAAAGTTGTTCTACATCATTAGACAGAAGGGAAATGCAAATTAAAACCATGTTGAAAGGGGAACGAAAAACATCTAGGATGAGCTAACACTACATGCTTATTAAAATAGCTAAAATAAAAGCCACTGGCAATACCAAGAACAAACAGGGGATGAAGGCTCATGCATTGCTGGTGGAAATGCAAAATGGGGGAGCCACTTTGGAAAACGCTGGCGCAGTTTCTTAAAAAGTTGACTTACAGCTACCGTGTTACTCAGTGCTTGCACTCCTGGGTACTTGTCCTGTAGAAGTGAAGACATATGTTCACACAGAAACGTGTGCAGAAGTTCTTGGAAGCTTTCGTTTGTAGCTGTCCCAAGCTGGTAAGAGCCCAGACATGCTTCAGTGGGTGACTGATGAAGAAACGCTGGCCTCTGAAAGGAGTGTACTCACCAAGAATCGGGGAAGGGGAATTAATACACCAAGCGGCTCAGAACAGCTCCAGAGAGAGTGGTAAGTAACGGAAAACACTCTCAAAAGACGGCAGAATGTATGACTCCATGTACATGACGTTCTTGAAAAGATACTCGAGTGGCGATTGCAGGAGTTAGAACTGGAGAGGAGGGTGTGACCGTGATGGGATGACACAAGGAAGTTTGGAGATGGTGGAGCTGTTGGGGATCCTTATTGTGCTGGTGGTTATAGGAGCCTACATGTGTGCCAGAATTGACACACTGTCTCTTCCCCCCGCCAAAGTCAACTTGTAAGTCTGGATTAATGCACTTGATCTGCAAGGCCCAGCCTATCACCTGGGATTCATCCAGCTCCTTCTCAGCAGCACAGCCTCTTCTGTGAGGTCCTGAACACACACGGTCACATCCGTGTTTCTCCTGTGGACTGAAGAAACGCTAGTTCTGAACACCAAGCCCTGGGTGTTTCACGCCCTGTCCCACTGCTCCAGACCCTTGTTACCTTACCTGGCTGCTCATCCGCCATGGACACCAAGGCATGAGTCGGAGGACATTTCTACTGCTTGCTCTCCAGCCCTGGAAAAAGGCTACAGAGAGCTCAGTAAGAAGAGTAGTGAGGATAAAAGTTCTATACACCAGGGTGATCAGCCTCGTTTTGTTTCACTTTTGTATTGTTGTTCTAGCCATTTTGCCTCTAACCTTTTTGCTGAAATTCCTTACCTCACAGGCCCTTCCAGCAGGGGGATAATTTTGGTACTTTTGCACAAACTACTTGTTAAAAAGCAGTAATCCAAGGTCTTAAGACTAGTGTACAGTAGTTCCCCCCATTCTTAAGGGGATACTTTTGGAGACTCCCCATAGATGCCTGAGATTATACATAGTATGAAGCCCTAGGTATACTATGTTTTGTCCTATACAGACATTAAAGCCTTGTTGATAAATTAGGCATTGTTAGCAATTAACAACAGTAACTAATAGTAAAATAGACCAATTATAACAATATACTATGGTAAAAGTGATTTGACTGTGATCTCTCAAAATTATCTTGTTGTACTTTCACTTTTTCACCTAAAGGAAACATTTATGGCTTCTCTTTAGCATATCTAAGTTGCCAGCATCACTAATTTTGTCCATTGGGGCCATTAGTAAGTAAAATAAGGGCTAACTAACACAAAGGCTGCAGTACCACCTCTGGTGAATTGACAACTAAGATAGCTACTAAGCAACTAACAGGCAGGTGGTGTATACAGAATGGATACACTGAACAGAGAAATGATTCGTGGCCCTGCGAAGGACGAACAGAACTGGGTGAGGTTTTTTCACACTACCGAGAATGGAATGTGATTTAAAATTTAGAAATTGTTTTATTTCTGGAATTTTCCATTCAATATTTTCAGGCCATAGTTAACAATGGGTAACTAACAGGAAAGAAAGTGAAACCTTGCATAAAGGTAGACTACTGTACTTTTTGAGTAAAAGTAAAATTATATGGCCAAATTATGACTGTGGTGGGGTTTCCTGTGAGAAGAAATTAGTGGTAAAATCCTTATTATAAATTTATTTTTATGTATTTACCAAGTCCCATCTTCCAAATTCCCTTGGGGACAGTGGACTCTCTGGAGGGAGAAAATCAGCTCCTATTCTCTATTCCACTACATTAGTAAAAATAATAATAGCATGTATGTGGTGCTTACAGAGTACCAGGCCCTGTCTTACGAAGAATTCTTTATATCTTAAATCACTTCTGACAACAACTGTAAGAGATAATGTTCATGTTATTGCCACTTCCCAGGTAAGAAACCTGGCATAGAGCGGGTGCTCACTTGCCCAAGGCCATTCGTGGAACCGGGATTTGAAACCAGGCCTCTGGCTCCTGCAAAGGGTTGTACCCCAGCATGGAAAGAAGGGACACGTACTGATCTTCCTTGCTTATTGCTAGGAAGGCACTTCAGTACCCTTTGCGTGGGCTGCCAAATCCAGGATGGTTTGCAGTGTTTGTCTATTCTCTAGCCAAGGACAATTCCGTATCTGTGTCTTGGTCGTTATTATTAGAGAAGGTAATTGGAATAATTGGAAGAGGAAGCTAATAACCCAAATGGCTCAGGAAGCAAGCAATAGAAAAATAAATAATTTGGATTGCGTACTACCACTTTCAAAGTGTTTTCACCCATGTGTTGTCCTGAGACACCCCTCAGCGCCATGCAGCCTAACTGCCTTGGTACAGATGAGGAGGGTGAGACACAGTGGGGAGGGGTGACTGGCCCATGCCATGGGGTTCGCCATGTTGGTCCACGTGGGAGCAGAATGTGGGTTTAGTCCTGCCCTGCTCTTTCTCCCCTCTTCCCCTCCTACTTTGCCTTATTAAGAGAAACACTTTCATAAACTTGAGACACAGGCCACAAGATTTAAGCTTTCTCTGCATGTATTAGTTTTTGTTGCTGCTTAACAAATTACTGTGTCTAGCAGCTTAAACACCCACTTGTTAGTTCATGGTTCTGTAGGACAGAGTGCTGGTGGGATGTGGCTGGGCTCTGTGCTTGGAGGATCAGAAGGCTTCCAGCTCTTGCTGAAAGCTGTAGAGAAGAACCTGCTTCTCAGCACATGCAGGTGGCTGGCAGGATTCGGTTCCTTGTGGTTGTAGGGCTGAGGTGCCCGCTCCTATTCAGGCTGTCAGCCTGAAGCTGCTCACAGCTTCTGCAGGCTACCATCTTTCCTGGCCACTCTACCGCCTCAGTTGGGAAGCCAAGAGTGGCGCACAGAATCTTTTTCTTATCTCAAGGCTCTGACGTCCTGGGGCTCTGATTTCTAAATGCCAGTATAAACAGCTTATGTGAGTCTGGCAGACTCACTCAGATCCGCTCCCCTCTCAATGTCAGCTGATTGGGTACCTTTGTTACAGCTGCAGATCTCCTTCTCCTCAACAGCCAGGCTGGTATGTGACTGACTCTCTGGGAATTTGTGCCTATACCGGAAGTGGGAACAGGGGTCGGGTCATCTTTTGAATTCTGCCTGCCACATTGCTTGACCACATTTAAAAAGGTAACGACAGAAACAAGGGCCAACTCCAAGGGATTTATTTTTCAATAGTAATTACATAAATTCTTCTAGGTCCATAGAGGGTTTTTTTTGTTTGTTTGTTTATGTTTTTGCCAAAAGCTTGCATTTTTTAGTCATTAGGTAATTTGATTAAAAGCATCTTTGCAGTCTGTATATTTCCTTTTGCCTTAAATAAAGAAGTAGACACAACGTGAGTTGAACAACGCAGTTGTGTATCATTGTGCAATGTGTTACTCTTTTAGCACCATCTTATCCTGTCATTTCAACCCATGTGCTGTCTCCTAGAACCTTCTCTCTTGGGACCTTGCTTGTTTGATACCTCTTCTACTTTAGGATTTTATTGTAAATATTACCTGCTTACAGATGAATTCCTAGATGGACTTACCTAGATTAGATTAAAAATGAGACAGTCATTTGCTCTAGTACTGATGCTTCCTTGTTAGCACCTCTGCTTATTTCTGGGTGAGTAGATTGCATGTTCTTAATGCTACCACACACTAGACTGTGGTAGCAGAAAAAGGACTAGGCTGCCTTGTTCTCCCTCAGAAGCCCAGTGCCTAGATCACGCTCACTAACAAATACGCACCAAAAATTGTGTGTCTGAGTAATGTGTCAGCAGGTGTGGATCTGGTGTGTGGAGAGTGGCTAATGTTACCATTTGTTTTGCTAGAACAATAAAACCAAGTTAATCATGAGGTCACTACTCAAGCAGTTATTGTTTGAAAAGCACCTAATTGACAATCATAAAACCCTTAAAAGAGAGAGGACACTCCTCAAATGATAGAGCCAAAGAGGAAAAGTTTCTGTCTTGTCCTGCAAAACACATGGTGCCACCAGAAAGGAGATGGGTGCTGAGTCTCCACATGGTGGGCTGTCTGATGTTTTGGTCATGGTTTCTTGGCCTGATGTTAATGCCCTACCACAGGTGCCTCTCTTTTCTCCCAGGCCTCTTTTACCATCTGCTCTCTCCTAAGCCTTTCACCTCGACCTTCGAGTAGCCATAGTAATGATCACCCACATAGTAGCTGCTGGCTTTATGACTGTATGATAGTTGACCATTCTGAATCTTGTGTTCTTCCTCTGTAAAATAGGTGTGATAATTCCCACCTTGAAAAGTTATTGGAAAGACAGAAGGGTAATCAGTGCAAATGTGTGGCACACAGTAAGATGATCAATGCTATTTCCATTATCATTAGATTGTATCATTTGATGTCCGGCTCTGCATATTCTGGTGTAGAATTGAAATGCTCATTTAACAACTGGTAGTTTGGGGAAGTTATTTGTTTTTTAAAGTCCAGGGTCATTTCTTTAAAAATTACCCAATCTGTGGTATTCCATTATGGCAACAGAAAAGAGACAAAGAAAACCGCATTTATAAACCGGGCTTGGTGGTACATGCCTGTAATCTCAGTACTCTGGGAAGTTGAGGCAGGAGGATCGTAATTTCAAGTCTAACTTGGGCAATTTAGCAAGACCCATCTCAAAAAATAAAATAAGGCTGGAAACGTATTCAGTGCAGAGGCTCTGGGTTCAATCCCCAATACCTATAAAACAAAACAAAATAAAACAAACAAACTACAACATTGAAAACAGGGGTTGAGGGTGTAACTCAGCAGCAGAGTGCATGCTTAGCACGTGCAAGGCTCTGGGTTCAATTCCCAGGACAGCTCCACCCCCCGCCAAAAGTTAAATATAACTTTGGGATTGTGATACTTACCAATGATCCTATAATCTACTTAAATTTAAAATTTTTAAAATCATTATATACTAAGTACAGACCATCTAGTTTCAACTCTTTAAATTGAAATAACATTTCACATACACCTACACCAAACACAATTTATCCTTTTTTTTTTTTTTTTTCTTTCACGACTCAGTACTTCAGAACCTTGTGGTCCCTCTGTATTTTTATTATGAACTTCAGTTAGCATTTTATTGTAGCTGTTTGGCAGTATTGGTTCGTACCCGGTCTGAAAAGCAGCTTCTACCTGTTCTTTTCCCAAACACATGGTGTAAATATAGCCTGTTTGAGTAAATCCAGACTGGCACTTGCCCGCCTGTACTGGGGTGCAGCGTGCGCTTGGTAGGAACGGAACCAGCACAGCAAAAATTGTGGACTCAGTCGCCCTGTCACTGGGCCTCTGAGAGCTCAGTCCCCATCAAGCACCAGGAGTTGCTCCCAGTCCATCAAGCCCTTACTGCGTTTCAGAGGACACCATTTTAGGGAGCAACTAGGGCAAAGTAGATCAATTAGCATTTCTTCCTTTTTTATCTCCCATCACTCTAAAAGGGCATATTCAGTGAATCTTCAAGGCAAGCGAACTGGTCCTTGTAAATGCAGCATCGGAACACGAGGTAGCGTCTCTTGTAAATATTTATTATGGGTATCGTTCCTACACTGGGAGCTGCGTTCCTATCTTTTCATTTATTTCGCTTGCCTTTTAATTCACTAAATGTGATTTAGACAAGTCAGCGCATTGTATCACAGTAGCACTGGAGTCTGTATTTCCGATTTAATTCCAGCAAAGCACACTCGGAGAGTCGGAGGGCCAGGAGCCTGCTCTGCCCCAGTTAGCTGGAAGAGCTTACACAATTGACTCCAGATCTCTAGGTGTGCCCAGTTTCCTCTCCTGTCAAATGGAGTCACTCCTTTTTTATAATAAAAGGAAATTTGTTGTAGATATGAAAAAAAAATTCAACAGCATGCAAATGCTTTTCTCTTTATTTTTACTTTAACCCAGATTAATATGCAAAATCAGGATGCTGTTTGCAGAGTTGTTGGCATCAGTTCATCATATTTCTAGGGGAAGTATGTGCAAGTGATTATAGGTAATAAATATCTTTTTTTTAACTTATTGCAGAGGCAGTTTTTCCACTGTTAATGAGGGTAATTTGACTTGGTTGAAGGATTGCAGTTCTTAAGAATTAATGCAGTAATCCAATTCAAAGATTTAAAGAGATCTAAGATTTTTCACAGGTCGCATGCTAGTGAATGTGCTTCTGTCACATAGCAGCTAATGGACTTGAACGCCAGTCTGTCACTTACTGTTCCCTTACTGCATAGCCGCTTTGCCCTTGGTAGTCAGTATACTTTCCGAGCAATGCAAGTTATTTGGAAGCGCGGTATATTTGTAACACTTTGGAGAGATAGTACCCTATTTCCCATAGCCCCTCATGACTATAAAAACGGGGGTTATCTTTTTTAATTACATGTTTGAATCTTAATCTGGGAAGGTCTGAAGACTATCAGGCTCAGAGGAACTGCCTTCCTGCCTTGCTTTGTCAGTTGAGGTCCTTTTATTTTTTAAATGTATTTTTAAAAACTAATTCATGTATCATTGTGTTCATACATATAGGTTAATTCATGTGAATACAAAGGTTACATGTGTCGTATTCATAATTTTCCATTTTTGATAATGATGTATTATTAGCAGCTAACAATATTTTGTACAGGCTTATTTGTAAGAGATGTTGGAAAAGCTCTTGTTTTCCAATCCCATTATGTTCCCAAATATTAAAAGTCCCATTTTGAGGCAATTAGAAGCATTCACTCTCACCACGTGTGTTCTTCAGACAGCGTCACTATGCTGTGCTCACGGAAACCTTTGTTCCTTAATTAGAAAAAGGACTAGTGCTCATTAATTGTGGTTCCAAGTGGTGTCTGCTAGAATGTTGAGGCAACGACTCTGTGCCATTTGGAGGATGCAAAAAGACAGATAAATCACAGCGGGTCCTTCTAGGGCCATCCTGGTGTCCTGAACTGTCCTTGGGGACCTGGCTGGCTGTTTGAAACCAATGGATTTTCTGTACTTCCAGAAGGAGGGTCACGTGCAGGGACAACTTGTAGAGAAATCTAGAACCTCACCTTTGCTGAAAGTTCATGATCTTCCAAGAAAAAAAAATGTTAGAAATCCCTTTTGGATTTTTTAATTTTAGTAGACATCATCTAGAAGCATATAGAGGTCATTGAGTGGGTGAATTGTTGGCAATCCTGCTAGAAGACAAATATTCTAATGTTTTATAGGCTGAGTTTTACTGCTGGCATTGGCAAGCCAGGGGAGGAATTGCAACAGTTCTCAAAGCTAAATCTCCCAAACTGGACCGGCACAGGCTTAGGCAGCATCAGTTACCAACAAAGAACCCTAATTTCCACAGCAAGAACAGGCGTTTCTTCAGCCTCCAGGAAACTTCATACATCTAGTATTTCTAGAAATACAGCATGCATGGTAGGCCCCTCTCACTGATTAAGATGAAGGTTCCACGAGCAAAGATGGGAGCAGCGTGAGTGAAAAAAAAAAACAAAACTCTAAAACTGTATTGCATGGATAACATTTTCCTCTGAGTTGACTGAAATAAAGGGACATGGAGAATAGAACAAAATGTCAGTGTGAAGGCCAGAGATTGGAAAGCAGATCAGTTAACTGAGCATCAGTTTGCTTCTCTCTGTGTGGGGTTTATCCCTCAGGTAGCTAAGAACATCTTGCCTTCTCCTTCCATCCCTGCCAAAGGATAAATTGCCTTCATCCTGCTAATGCAAATGGAAGGCATTATTAACCAGAGGGAGTGCTTCATAAAGGAAGCAGAGACCTGGTCAGAGGAGACATGACACCCTCTTCCTGATAGTGGTATATAGGTCAGAAACTGTGAATATGGAAACAAACAGCGCTTCCCTGAGGTGTCCTGCCGTTATTAAGGAGACATGTCTAGCTAGCTATCTATATTTTTTTCTAACAGTCATCTTTTTTTTTAATGTTGTATTTCTCAGAGGAAGAAAAATAGATTTTAAAATGTAAAAACCTGTTCTTCAATTGAGTATGCAAAAATCTCATTGCAGTATTTATTCCAAACCTGCTCTCATAATGTTCAGTCAAGGAGAAAACAGCAAAAAACAGTTGTTGATGGACTTAGCACAGAACTGGATTAAATAAGCATTAGTCTACTGAAGCTGATTACAGGAATATGAAAATGCAGTATCTTAATGGTACATATTTTTATGTGGCAGCTCAGTTGCCTTTCATTCTGCAGCTAATATGTCTATTCTTATGAGTCATTTACTTCTTTAATTACCTTTTGCAGGCAAGGCACCATGGTATATTAATGTGAATGATTTTTACTGCCAGTTTATCATACAATGCCCCAGAAGTTGAAAGGCGTAATTGACTTGGAAGAACAGCTCATGAAGGAAACAATATTTAGTTGACAGTTTTCCTTGTACTCTCTGTTGACGTTTATGAGTTTACACTATGCTAAAGGAGTAATAAACACAATTTTCTTTCAATAACAGGAAAGGGTAGCTTCTAAAATACATTTGTGGAAAACACATTTGTTCATTTCTTGAATAATATGAAAATAACACATTTCCAGTGATAAGACCTCTCAGATTGCCAATTGAATTAAACCTTTGAAGGTGCATTTATAACCTGTCTGAGAGCATTAGGAGATATTAGGATTCATGTGATTGAATCAGTTTAATGAATATTTAAATTATATACAGATTCGAGCAAGTCATATTTAAAGCTGGGTGCTAGGGTAAGACTATTTGGTGGAATCCTCTCAACTTCCACCAAAGGGGAAGCAGAAAGGAAGCTTGGGAATTGGGAATTGTCTGGAGGAAGACTTTCCTTCCACAAAAGGAGGGAAAATCTGTCAGTACATTTTGGGAAAATAAAATAAAGACAGCACAGTCCATACAGCTCCTTATAAGGTCTGGCCTCTGAACGGTTAAAGTAAAGCCCTGGGTGGGTCGCTGCTGTTTTGGAATCTGGAATGGTGCCTTGACTTGAACTTGACAAGGGCAGTTTTGCTTTAACCATCAACGTCTGCTGGCCTCTTTGCCCGCCGCTGGTTCACTGGCTCTGGGCAGGCCCTGGTTTGGCGTATCGGTTTGGAGGGAGTTAAACTTTTCACAGTTTTCTGGATTGTTTGCAGTTCAGTCCTGTGCAACATAATGAAAGTTTTCTAGCCATCTGTTGTTAAGCTAGTGGCGAGCAAGGCCAGTATATCCAAACAAAGTTCTGGCCTGCTGTAAACTGAACCTGTCAGTTTAGCATAGCTCTGCTGACCCTCCGGAGAACAGGGCAGCCCTTGGTACCAGGCGCTCACTGCCGAGAGCTTTCAAAGGGGAACTCTTCTGGAGCTAGGAGGTGGGGGCCTGTTTACTTTTCCCCTCTGTGTTCCTCTTACTGGCTTGGACTAGTTTATGCTTAATCTTTAGATGGATACTTGTCTCCCTTCTTTTTCAGAGGAGGGGCATTATTTCTTAACAGGAGATTGTAACTTTAGGAAAAGGAATAAATGTCTATGAATGTGTGTGAGGTAGCTGTGATTCGAGAGTATATTCTGTGAAGGTATGTTTTTGTTTCACTGTTTTGTTTTTTCGTGTTTGGGGACAAATAGTTCAGGCAAAGAAGCATCTCAATTTATTACTTTGCTTATATAGTTAAAATTTTTTCATTGCTTTTAAAGGGCTTTTTCCCACTTTCTTCCTGCAATTTATATTTCATCTCCAGAAGTTAATATTCAACC
>PVJO010033343.1:0-12195 GCA_004026905.1 Hystrix cristata
AAAGGGGGAGGAGAGAGAGGAGAAAGGAGAGGTCAGGGAGGAGGGCGATAGAAGAAATTAGTTGCCTAAGGAGCTATCCATTTGTGTCATGTAAAGTTCCAGTATTTTAAGTGTCTGACATCTTCCATCTTGGTATCTTAGTCACAGGCATTCCACAGCTTGTTTCTGTCTACTTCATAAATTCTTATAAGAGGAGATCAAAAACAACCATGGAACGTTTAAATTTTTAAAAAGGGGGTTGGAGATTTAGCTAAAGTGGTAGAGTGCTTGGCTAGCAAGTGCAAGACCCTGAGTTCGATCCCCAATACACACACACAAAAAAATTATTGTAGTAAAAGACACAATGCTAAGAATGATGTGATAAGTGTATTCAAGCAATGGGGAGCATTTTGAGGGGGATCAATGGTAATGTATCTTTTAATGTAATACATTTTTTAATTCAAATATTCATATTTTGATCATAACTCAATGAGCAAACTTTTAGGGGAATTTCTGTCAAATAAAAACCTTACCTTGAGTGCTCATCCGTTGTATTCAGCAATCTGGAACCGTGTGATGGCTGGGGGTTTCCCAAAGTCAAAATGATCATGAAAGGTAAATATTTTGAATCCGTTCATGGCGATTCAACTGAACTGCTTTAGAACATGGCAAGAATGATGGGATAAGTGTGCTTGAAATGTGCAATATTATTTTTGAAGGGGATTGATGACAGTGTGTCTTTTACTGTGATAATTTTTTAAATTTAGATATTCACTGTATTTCTTGATAATATCTCATATTTTAAACTAAAGTAATGAATATAGTGCTTGATCTTTAAAAACTAAATCAAAAGAAAAAGTTGACAAGAATACAGTTCATTAAATGCTCAAGATTATCTGTCTAATCTTAACATGAGATTGCTCCAGCTGGATGGGACTAAATCTGGGAGAAGAAATAGATACTGGCCAGGATTCCGTTGATGACTTCATCGCTGGTTAACCAACTGACATTGCCCGCGCTGTCCCATCTATCTAGAGTCCTTCTCTCTCCCCCACCCGTCCTCTAGAAAGCATCCTGGCTCCTTCTTTTTCTTAGGATTCCTTCTTGGCCAACTCTCTCTTTGTAACCTTGGTTTAGATGCCCCCTTCCTTGCAGCTTCCCGCACTTACCCTCAGAGACACTTTCCACATTATATTCTTAATGTCTGAATCTATGTTTTATTGTAGACCTGAGATCTTTGAAGGAAGAAATTCTGTCCTGTTCTTTATCTCATCTTTTCCTTTTCTTGAGGTACCATTTCAAAGTTTGCTACATTAATGGGTGTCGGCTGAAAGAATTTTACAAAGGTATGGAATAAAAACATGATCTGCTGAGTCTACAAAGAGAGAGCATTCAGGGTTACAGGTGGGAACCAACAGAAATACATGGAGGTGGGAGAAGAGGAATAGTGCTTTGTTGGGGTCAGAGTACAGGCACCAGCCTTCACAGGACTGTGTCTTTCCTCTTTCCCTCTTTAATGAGTACAGTGTTCCTGCAAAGCAGAAAACAAGTATATCGAACTTGCTTTCCCAATTATAATATCTTGGAAAATAAAAAAAAATTACCTTATAAAGAACAAAAGCTAAGGAGAATATGTGGAAATAAACCAGAAGCCAGAAGCTGGAGAGTGCAGGGAACAAGACCATTTGCTGGATCACTATCAGCATTTTTCTCCAAATATTGGTAATGTGATTAATGAGGCTGATGGGTTAAATATTCACCTTGGTAACCGGAGTGTGGGTGATGCATATATGGAAAAACTATACAACATATTTACCAAATGTAATGGGCTGATTCTATCACCATATTTGTAAAATGTAATAAAATGTATACTTCACTAACAGGTGTTTTACCTTAAAGTGCTTTTCTTAGTGTATTATGAACCCATTTTCTGACACAGGTTATTACTTATTTCTACAACCTTTATTATAGGAGCAGTTAAAGAGTAACTTCCACTCTTAAAAAGGTTGATTTGTTTTGCTCCAGGAATTGTTCAGCTGTGAAGTGTAGTGTTGAGACAAGCTTTACCTAAAGGGCAGCTGCCAAGTGACAATGGAAATCCTTCACCCTTTTTGGATGCTACCTTTCTTTTTATTTTCTTATCTTTCTATTCATGCAAGTAATTGGTTACAATGTCAGTGTCCTTGCTTGCTTATTTGCAATGCTCTTCATTTTACTATTATTTCTTAATCTCTTCATTCTAAGAGATAGGCAATGGCAGACACAAACTTAAACAAGTCTAGACAGGAGAATTGACAGTGTTCACAGCATAATAGTTTTAATCATCATAGTAGTTCCCAATTCTTTCTGATATGCATTGGAAAGTTGGGCTAAGCTATTTAATTGTTTGATGATTATAATAAGGTATCTACCTTGTAAGGGCATCCACTATCTGTTCAGAACATTTCTTGAGTTTAAAGATGATGAAACTTTCATTCTGGATGCTTTTAAACATTTAAAAATATTTTAGTTATTAAGGTTTCTCGTACTTAATCCAGGTTTATACTTATTCTTTCATGGGAAAAGAGGGCAGGTCTAAATGCAAATTAACATTACTGTTTAAATATCACAGACCATTTTCTCTGAGCCCAGTTACAATAACTAGTAATTATAAAAATTGCTTGCCTTCGGCTCCCGGCTAAGCCAGTGCTAAACTTGTCCTTTTATTAGGTCTGTCAGACTGAGTTAATTATCTTTATGATAATAGATGTGCCTTACCTCCAACAAAACAAATACACTTATAATTAGCTTTTTAGTTAGAATTTTAATTTATTTATAAAGACTGTTTGTTTTCCTTCGCTCTTCCTGTTTTAAAAACCAGAGAATGTGGAGAGTGAGAGTTTCCAGTTTATCAGATTACCAGTGTGCTTACTAGTAAGTGTATAAAGACGGAAGAAGAAAAGGATTTATTATGTTTAACCACTAAGCCTGGTGTTTTCTAGCACATCAGTCCTCTTCAGTGCTATAGCAATTCGACTCCAAGCCATTTTATTGTACTTTACATATACAAAAAAAGGCTCTTTTTATCTGTCTTCTCAACAGAGCACTGTTACAGAAGTTGTTATACAGAAATAGTAACAAATGTGAATTGCAAAGCTTTCCCTCTGCAGTGGAGCTGAATGGAAAGTGAAATCATCTGTCACTGGTGCTGTGTCCCCCACACACACCTTTGTGGCACATGCACTTCTTTCACGTATGCCCAGCATGTTTCAGACCGTGACACAAACACTGTGATGAATGCTTAGAAAGTATCTACGCTGAAACTGCAGAGCACAAGGAAAAAAAATATGCTTTGCTGTCATGCCAAACAATCTGGGTTGCAGCATCAATTTTGATGCTCAGTGCTGTGTGACTTGGGCAAATAATTTAATCTCTCTGAGCCTCAGTATAAGGACAACAGCTTCTAAATTGGGGAGAGGCCGCTGGGAGGATTAAAAGAGAGTGTGCACGGGGAGGGTTGAGCACAGTGTTGCCATTATTGTTTTTAGAATCATGGAGAAGTGTACATGTATAAAGAATCTGAAATTAATGGTGCAATTTAATAATCACTTTATAGGCTTTGTGGTATATGAAGACATGAATTCTGCAGGTATGTATTCTACAAACTTGTGAAAACAGACTTTCCCAATTATCTAGAAATTTATTCTCATTCAAGCCAAATAATGATTTCCCAAATTTGCCACGCTGAACTTCTCATGGCCCCGTGCTGCAAATGAGCTGCCTTTTCATTCAGCTTTATTTTTTTATTCAGCTTTATTGACAAGAGTATAACTTCCTTCCTCTCTCCCTCCGTCCCTCTCTTCCTTCCTTCCCTCCCTCCCTCCTTCCTTCCTTCCTTCCTTCCTTCCTTCCTTCCTTCCTTCCCTCCTTCCCTCCTTCCTTCCTTCCTTGCTTTCTTCCTTCCTTCCTTCAACCCATCAATTCATTTCACTTGGAAAATTCTGTTGGTTTAAATTCCCTTCCAGCTTCTTTTGAAATTCAGAGTACAGAAATCACGGTTATGATAACAAAGACCTTAATCACTCATCTGGATCCCAAAGAGTTTATTATAGAGTCTGATTTGCCCATAATAAGGGTAATGCAGTTGCAGGCAATTCATTGGCAATGAATGCTCAAGTGGATTCTTGGTGAGAAGAAGGATCCCAGTTTAGGAAAGTATAAATTAGTACCTTGGCCATATTGCCAAGTGCTCACACACCTGAGTAGAGTGTGGAGTGGGACGTGAAAGACGCAAGCCAAAGGCACTAGAAACAACTCTTGTGCCAGAGAGATCTGACACCTTGGAACCTAAATCATTGATTAACTTCTTTCGAAGGGCCTTAGGAGTTTGGGCACCAAGAGGGCAGATGTGCTGATGCGAGAGCCAGCCAAAGTTCATTGCTGGAAGACTTCTATGACTTTACCAGACAGGCCTTTATGTCATCTACATCATATTCTTGTAGAAACACTGAAAGATATTTCCTGGAACTCAGGATCACAGCAGCCCTGCTAATATTCCTCTAGACCTTGATAGGACTGTATGGATGTTTCCATAAATCAAGGATCCCTTTTATTACCTTTATCCCTAAATAGAAACATAGGCCCTTGTTCGAGGGCCCTCGGGCTGCTGTTGCCGATGTAAGATTGTGGGGATTCCTGCTATATTTCAGTAACCTCTACTTCAGCCCAAAGCTCCCAGAACAGGAAATTCATTTATTAATTTAATCAGGTTTTTTTTTTTTTCTATGATAGTGTGGGCTGAATGCAAAGTAGATGGCAGTAACATGGTAGACGCGGTCCTTGTTCTTTCTTTACCTTTCCCCCATGTGTATTGAAAAAGATGAAGTGTGATATAAAGACTGGCCAGGGACATCAGCAGCATGGTGGGTGGCACTTGACAAGAAACCCTGCAAAAAACTATCTTCACGTTCGGGAGAGTACCATCTAAAAAATTCACACAGTTGTTGTCTGATCAGAATTTGGAAGGTTGTCAATAGCTTTTCCAATTAACAAAGACGTTTATATAACAAATATTTTAGTGGTAAAGGAAATAGAGAAGCTTTGTCAAGATATTTAGATTTTAGATTCTAATGAGAACACACACACACACACACACACACACACACACACATCTCATCCATTTAGCAAATCTTAATTGGGATGCTGCTTGGATCGTATAGTTTTAGGCACCGAGTACTAACACTGAGCACTGGGGTTTGCTGCTGTGTATTACACGCCCTTTTAGCATGTCTGTGTACTAGGATAGGTAATAAAAAAGCAAAGCTCCCTCAAACCTGTCTCAGCAGGCGCTACCAGCCACATTGACCAAGCCCCTCCTTCCCCACTCAAATACACCGACTAATGTCCTACACCCTCTCCCTGTGTACAACTGCGCCCATCCAGAGGAAGTGTGGTTTTATGAAGAGCAAATTATGTTTGGTTCCTAAATATTTTGTGTGCCAGTTTTGCTTTTTAGTGTAATTATGCGAGTTAATTAAATAGGTAATTCGATTAAATGCGAATAAAAGGAGAATTGCAGATTCGCTGACACTCATTGAAATGCTTTAGTCAGCAAGGGGGAATCACTAAGACACTTTTGCTTTCCAGATAAGCCTGTGTGCGGGAAGTGCCCCACCATACTGACATCCGAGCATGTGGCTGGGGTGAGGGAAGACGTCTGGCCACTCGTGATGGGCGTGTCTGTGGACTGTGGAGACTGGAGGGCGCAGTTGGAGGTTGTGAAGCAATTGAAATATGGAGGCCTTCTTCAAAGTAATTTTGATGAATATCCTCCAACATGAAAAGTAATAATTCACATTCTCAGTTTCACAAGAAATTAAAAATGTCTTCATTTATCCCTCATGAATGAATTCATGATTTAAATATTTTGGTAAAAAGAAAATTTTAATAGCCGCTAATAAGACTAAGCGTGGGGAATGCGGCTGAGTGTAAAACGGCCAATCTTGCCTCTCTTTTCTTCCTTTGTGTAAATCATTTGGGGCTTTTCTTTGCGCCGCTGTGCTCCAGTGAGCCAATCTGATCTCTAAGTCATTATTACCTCTTTGCCTGAGTGGCAGGGCTACATACAAATAGAATTGGTAGTGTAATTCTACACTTGTATTAGCACTCATTCCTCTCCATTTTATTTAAGAATAGTGGTACAGACAGGTCCAAAAATAATATTAGACTTGTAGCAGGCTGCGAATTATGATTCATTTCTTTGTATCCTGTATTTCCTCAGCTGTCATTCCTGGGAAGTTACACAGAGACTCTTGCTCCTGAATCCGGTTCCTCCACTGGTACATTTCAGAGATGTAGTAGCTGGAGGTGGTGAATTGTCTTATATGTTCTTACGAAGAGTTTCCATCCCCTAACTCATGGCTCCTACAGCCCGTTTCTCAGAGCTGGGTCTGGCATCCTCTCCCAGGTGCCTACACATTCCTGGGTACCATTTCTTACTAGCTTATCACTCCTTGAAGGATGCTTTTCAGGTACCATTACAAATTTGTAGGACAACTTGAGAGACATTTCCAGAAATCTCAATAAACACAAATTGTCGTCCAGGCTGAAGTGTATAGACTTTTGGTTCCCTTTAATTAGAGGTACATAGACATGTGAGTATTCATTCAGAGGTCACTGTGACCTGAGGAATACTCAGAAATGATGTCTACTGCTAGACTTTTAGTTTTAATGTCTACTTTCTCATAAGTGTGATAGAAAAGTGTGATGAATCAAGAGATGCAGTCAGGTGAGAATCTATGTAGCACCTAGAATTTTATTAGAACATTTCAGCCCCCTAAATGAACAAAGCTTGGCGACTTGGACCTGTCTTTCTATGGAGTGAGGGTTGCACAGGTCTACACAGGCCAAGAGAATGGGTATATTAGTGAATCAGGCTGGGAGTGGGCTCTAGCAATTAAAAACATCAGTCTCCGTCTAAGAGAGTAGCTTTCCACTGAAGCCAGTTGTTATTATGCTGGGCTGTGAGCCAAATATAATTAGATCTAATTTTTCTGGTAAAGCCCAAATCCTGAATTTTATGGGAACTCTCTCAACTTTGGAGTCCTGGCAATTAATTAAAAACTATTAGAAATCCTAGCCAAGCACAATGCTTCTCACTTTGCTTGCTAAGTACCTTATATGAGAAGTTAAATTAGATCTTTATATCTTAAATATTTCCACCTAAACATCTCTGAGAAGAATGTAGATGTTTTCTTCTGAAGGTAAAATGTGACTACCACCAAAACTTCAAGTAAAATGATATCAAAGTTATATGTCAAATTAATCTCATGACCTTGAAAATGTGCATGAAGGTTGTGTGTGTGTGTGGGGGGGGTTGTAGTTGCTACTATCTTTAAGTTCTCAAAACGAGATTTATACAACTGGTTAACTAATTTTACCAATTTTACTATGACCAAAATGTCTCATAGTAGTAGAGTCAGCTTAGACTCAAGCTAAATGTTAATATGCTCATTCAATATTTCTTGAAAAATTACTTTGTGCAAATCAACACATTTAGTTCTCAAGTGGACTCTTTAAGGACTTCGTAGTCTAGGGTAATATATAAGATGACTAAGGTTTAAAAGGAGAGAAAGGAAAAAAGTGTCATAGGCTTTTAATGCAATAGGTAGTTAGTCATTTTATTTCATTCTAGACACCATCTTGTAAATGAGTCAAGATGATATTCCAGTAGATTTGCACAGTACTTTTAGTGTCCAAACTCTTTAACTTAAATCTGTACACACACACACACACACACACACACACACACACACACATTTAAATTTGATGTTCTTCAAGACAATGAAGAAAGAAACAATCAACAATTGCAGTCTGAATAGACCACAGCAGGTTGCTTTACCTCCCTTCTCTTCTCCCTTTTTAATTCCCTTCCTTTTTCTCCTTCCTTCATTAATTCCCTTCCTTCACCCCTCTGTTTTCTCTGTTCTGTCTTCCTCTCTTCTCTCTCCCTTTTTCCATCCCACCCCTTCCTCTTTCTCTCCTCCCTCACTGCTCCCTCTACCTTCTTCCCTCTCTCTAGTTTGTCTTAATACATTTATGGTCTTAGTTCTTTATAGGTGAAGTGGCTCTTGCCAGGTTCCTTGGTCCCTACAATGTGGGTCTTACAAGTAATTAATTGCTTACATTTACAGGTGAGGTACTGTAACATCCTGCAGTACGTCTACACGTGATAGTGCCTAGTCATTATCTTACCAATAGTGAGTAAGGTACTGTTGGCGTCTCAGTGGTTAGATTAGTTAGGAATCAAGATAGGTCAATTGCTATAACAAATAAACCCACCAAAGTATAATAGCTCAAACAAAAATAAGTTTGATTTTCACTTGTGTAACTCATCTAAGATTACTGCAGGAGAGACTGGAAAGGGGGATAGTTATAAATCTGCATCACAAAATAGTTCAGAGATTTACTCTGATGGACGCTGTGCCATCACTCTTAAAAAAGGTCTTTACGGATAACTCTGGCCATCATTATGCAGTCAGAATACACTGGAAATTTATAAAAGCCAATTCTGGAGGTTGCAAAGATTTCTTGTGTATATGTACAGGCACTTAGTCACCTGACCACACCTACCTGAAATCAAAATTGAAAATGTGGACTATTAGTAGACCCAAGAGAGAAGAAGATGCAGGTGTTTGTTTCAGCTGGCAATGGCCACAGTGACATCATAAATGTCTTCCTAGAACCCTATTTAGATCAGATTATCTGTGCTCACTTTGGCAGCACATACACTAAAACAGATCAAATTAGCTTTCAGCTAGGAGCTGAAATTTCTCTGTGACAAGGTGAGACAGTAAGTGTGGAGATGGGCATTCTTATAGAAAAACTATTTTAGAAATCTGAATTTATTGCACTAAGTTCAAAGGTACTTGTCACGAGGGATCATCATTCCTGAATATTAAGTGAATACAGGTTCTCAAATTTTCTGCCTCTCAGGGAGTCCTTAAGTTCAGAGTGGTGCTATTTTGCCTGTCTGGGATGAAGTCGTGCTGCATTAAGAAAAATCCCAAGGAGGGCTTTCTAAATTTCTTACACCAGTAACTACTTCTGAAATGATGAGTCAGGTCTCGTCTGTTTGGTTCATGGTTTTTTGAATCCTCTATTTTTAAAAAGCGACTAATCCAGGGTGGGAGCCCCACTGAAGAGTTGCCTCTCCATGTGCTTGCAAATCTGTCTCTGTCACATGACCAAAATTGAATAATTCCCCAGGAAATAATTTCCCCTTGGAAAAAGGTCATTGATACAGTGACCTCACGGCTGCAGTTGATGCATAATCCTAGTTATAAGGTAACAGTGGCCAGCCAGATAGGTTTTTTAGCCACTGATATTGAAACTTTACCAAATCACATTATATTCCTATGGGACTTTTAGAGATGGTGAAACGGTGCTGTCCAAATACCTAAGATTGGCAGCAAGGTAGGTGAAAACAGTTTGGCCATTTCTCAAATTAGGTGGAAGGGATAAGATACCATCCCGGCCCTCTCCATAGCTGCTCTCCACCGAAGGAACAGAGATAGGAGACAAGTTTTATTCACTGAGCATCTGTGAATAACCTACTAGTTCTTAACACAAAATTATATATATTTTGATAAGCCTTGAAAATATTTTAGTATCTGGATTTATTTCCACATATGATATTATAAATGTGCAGTCCTAATATTACAGAAATACCAGAAGTCCTAAAAGCAGTATCAATGCCAGTATTTGGTTTGGTGAGTTCTGGGGTCAGAAGGCTAGCACAGATGTTATACGTTTTGCTCGCTATTGTCGCAGCTATTTTTATTTTCTTGGAGACAAAGGCTTTTCCCATCCGTATTTTGTCAATTGGTATGATTTGGACAGCAAATGGCCCCCAAAGGCCATGTGTTCAATTTGGTCACAGGGTAGAACTGTTCTGCAGGTGGTGGTAGGAGGATATTAGGTTCTGGAGCATGCCTTGAAGTGAGGTGGAGATCTCTTTCCTACTTTCTCTCTCTTTGCTTCCGGCAACCATGAAGTGAGCAGTTTGTTCCACCACATGCTTGGTACCACGATGTACGCATTGCCGAAGGTTCAGAGTGATGGGGCCAAACAACCATGGATTGAAACCTCTGAAACTGGAGCCAAAATTAATAATTCCTACTTTGAAATGGTTTGTCCCTTGCCTCTCATCACAATGATGAAAAGCGAACCAACATACCAACTTTCTACAGTCTTCTCCTGTAAGAATGGCTCAAATTCCTGAACTGCCCAGGACCAAGCCCCCTTGGGCTTTGGTGACTCCATCACTGGGGTGTCTATCTGATGGTTGATTTTGCTGTACCTCACTATACTTACTTCCTTTCCTATTTTCTAATCATTTTGTAACACGTGTGCTGACTCTTCCTTCCCTTCTCCTTTCCCTGGGAAAATACAATGAATAAAAAGTCTTATTGGTACTCAAAAAAAAAAAAAAAAAAAGCATGGCTCAAATGAAATAAACTGGATGATGGAGAGACATTTTACTAACCAAATCACCATTATTCTTTTTGTTCTAAAGTCTTCCTCTTCATCATGGTACAATTTATATTTTCATGTGACCTTTGGCTATCTAAGCCACATCTTAACTTGCACTCAGCTTCCAAGACAATTTTCTGCTAGAACAATACAAGCCACATATGTTTTTTTCTCCTCTTCAGTATCTAAATAAGAAAAGATAGAGCATGACAGAATAAGAATTCCCTAAAACTTATTTCTGGAGATTATAGGCTTAAGGCTCATCTTTTCTCCTTCCCTCCATGTCACAAAAATAGAAAATAGACACAAGGATCACTAGCTAAATGTGACAAGATATTAGCTTTGCTAATGGCTAATCAGGTACCCAATTGTCCTCCTAATGCAGGGCTCTTGATAAAGTATGTTAGAGAACATAGCTTAGAACTAAAGCCTAATGAAAGCTTTATTTTCATTTCAAAACAAAGCCTGTGGGGAGAACTGGGTGAGGAAAACAGACAACAGACTCCTTTAAAGCCAGCCTGCTCACACATGGTTATGAGAGAGAGAGAGAGAGAGAGAGGGAGAGAGAGAGAGAGAGAGAGGGAGAGAGAGAGAAAGGGAGAGAGAGAGGGAGAGAGAGACAGAGACAGAGGCAGAGGAGCCATGCAGGCCTCCTTCAGGGAACTTATCTTGTGGGAACAGAGGACAGAGAAGGAAAGCTCTGCCTTGGCAGGAGCGGTTCCAAGAGCTCAGGAGACCGTGTCCAGCATGAACTGAGATCTGCTGCACCTGGTCCCCAGGCCCATTACTGAAAGTACAGTCTTGCCAATCGTGGGTGCTCACTAATGAAAGTCAGGTCTGCTGATCCTCCTTCCACGATAGGAGAAGGGAGTAAGAAAGGGAGAAGTTACTGAAGTGTAGTGTGACACGTTTTTGGGTTGAGTGTGTCTTGCACATGTTTTTCTCCATTGCAGTAAGATCCTTTCTTAGTAGGCCTCAGAATTCCTTTGTTTTCATTAAAGTCAATGAAAGAAGAAAAAAAAAAAATCTGGTACAGTCAGAAGTCAAAGCAGGTACAAGAGGATGTAGGAATTCAATTTTTGCGGCCTTTGAAGGATTACTGATAGAAAGACTGTGTCCTTAGAGGCTACCTTGACTCAAGTGCCCACGCCCGGATGTCGCAGGGCTGTAACTTCATGGGTTAGTTAATGATGCCTTTATCTTCATCTGGCATTCAGTCTTCAAGGCCCTTCCTCACACCTCCAGAGTGGGCTACGTTCTCAAGCTTCCAACACGGAGCATTCAAAATGAAAGTGAGGACCCTTAGTTGTTACTCACCACTGAGTAGGAAGGGATTAGTCAAAAGGCAAGTCCTAAGCTCTGCCAAAGGGGAGATGTATTCTCTGAGGAGAACATTATTATAATAATTTTGCTTATTCAACAAACATTTATCAAGGGGAATGGAGTGATCCTCAGGAGTCTGCTGATGCCAATCTGTGAAATGCTGTGACACAAATTAAAGGCTGCCAATTTAGTTGTTCCCTTGATACTAATGTCATTGAAAATGAACTCAAATGTGAACCTTTGAAAGATTATATCAGTACTGAGTTATGTGGGGAATGTCATATATTCATATTTATCTTTACTATCATCACTGAAACTCAAATATAAAAAAAAAATCACAGAGATCCCGAGGACCCAGAAAAATTGGGCTTAAGAAGTCCG
>PVJO010033344.1:0-12208 GCA_004026905.1 Hystrix cristata
GGCTGTTCTCCTCAAAGAAGGAGCTCTGGGCCCTGCTGTCACCAAGGATGGCTGCTGTTGCTTTGGGGGAGCTCTGGTCTTCATCTCTGCTGTGAGCATCATATCCTGGGTGCAGTAAAGATTTCTTCAGCTATCATCTGCAGACACGGACATACACGGGACGGTGCCGTGGGCTCCCAGCCCTTGATTGGATCTTTCAGGTCTCCAACGCACAGACCGACATTTGGCACTTCCTACATTTGGCTTATGGGTGAATATTGTAACTTATAAATGTCCTGTATTAAATCTGCTCTCTTATAAACTATTGACTCTAAAAAGTAACTAATACAAATGCTGACTCATCCACAGCCATGACCTCCTGTCCCAGCTGCCCCCCATCACAGAGCACATCTGTCCAGTCAGCCCAGGACGATCAGGCCAGGCTGGGCCCAGGGCTAGCACACAGGGACACTTCGTCCCTGGGTATCACCTCCTCTGGCATGGCAAGCAGGCTAGCGACAAGGACTCTCAGGAATGGCAAAGCAGCCACCCCCAGACTCCAGGAAACTTCCCAGAGGAAACAAGAGCTTGGCCATGTCCTTAAGGGTGACCCTGGAGGCACATACTGCCTGTCACTCCAAGAAGAAGGGGCACTGCGAGGAGACTGGGAGCAAGGATGAGATGGGCTGCAGGACAGAGACCCAAACTGTCACATGAGGCCTCCAGACTGGGGACAGTCTGGACCCCACTGTGGAAGGGAAGGCTGTGAGAAGACAAGGAGGCAGAGAAGTCACACACTCAGATGGATGATTGGGGCGATACCCTGGCTTCCACATTTGGCCTCCCTGGGTACCCCAGAGGAGACTGGTCCTACACAGGGACCCGGGGACCTCAGCTCAAATGCTCCAGGGCCCTTCGTGTCTATGGAATAAAGGACTCTGAACCCTCAGGGCTCTGGAACCTGCTTCCCTCTCCCTACTGCCCTGCAGGGCTCCAAGCTGCCACTGCCCAGCAATATCTGAAGGAAGGGACCACCAGCATGCGCACCTGGCAGCATAAGTGACACAACCCAACTGCACAGGTGTGCGGACCCAACACTCCACCTGTGGGAAGAAGATGCCCTCTGGGCAAGGCCACACGGTGTGCACCACGTATATTCAAAACCATGCCTGCCAAGCTGCCTGTGATGTGGAGGCTGCCCAGCTCTGAGGCATCCACCACACACAAAGTATTTACCACTCAGCCTGGAGCAAGGGGGCCTGGGAGGGCCTCTGCTGCTCCTGGAGGAGGGCACTAGCGACTGGGCAGGGTCTCAGCGAGATTCCAGATTTTAAATAACTCGATCTGCTCCAATCCATCTGTGGTCTTTAAAACATCAACACACACCGTAAGACTCACACATCCTTTGCCTGACCTTTAGCCACCCCCTTGTCACATGTGGACTGTCAGCACCGCAGCTGCGGCTCTCAGGGTATTGCCCACCTCCATGCAGGTGGCCCATGCCACCTGGGAGGACAGGTTGAAGTGAAGCACGGCACCCTAGAGCAGAGAGGGCCCTGCCTCACAGCAGGCTCCCTGAGGGCTGACCGTGTCCCCATGCTACTCGGAGTCCTCCCAAGGCAGAGCACAGCCTAAACGCCACAGAGCCCACACCCGGGTTGAACCATATCCCCCAAAAAGATAAGTTCAAGTCCTAACCACCAGGGCCTATGAATGTGATCTTTGCAGATGAGATTCCGTTCAGGTGGGGCCATATCACATTAGGGGCCCTAATCCAATAAGTGATGTCCACATGAGAACAGGGAGTTCCGATCAGATGCAGCCACAAGCCAAGCAACATCAGGGATGGCCAGAAGTCACCAGAAGTTCAGAGGCAGGAAGGAGCCCCTCTGTGCCCTCAGAGGGGGCACACCATGCTAACTCCTGGATTGCAGGCTTCTGCCTCCAGACCAAGAGGGTAAATTCCAGTCATTTTAAGTCATCTGCTTTGTAATCCTTTGTCACAGCAGTGCCCTTGCCCAGTGTCTCTGTTCCCCAAGCAGAGGCAGCAGTGCGTGGCACAGGTGAGTCTTGCAGGGCTCGAGGAAGTGGCTGCAGAGGTCAGAGCCTGGCTCACCCACCTCCCACAGCCTGTGCCAAGCCCCTGGGCAGCCCCCCGGGCAGCTATGGGGTGCTGACCCCTTCCCGTCCCTCCCACAGCCCACTGGGAGTGTGGCTAGCATCTCCAGTTCTGCCTGGAAAATGTCACAGCTAGAATTTAAACTACGGCTGCGTGGAAACCATGGCAACCAGGGTGGGGTGGCCTGGCTTCCTGTGTTCCACAGTGAACTGGGAAATAACCGAGATAGAAAGTGGAGGCACCACCCACATCCAGGTTCACGGGCCGACAAAGTGCTCTCTCAAGATCTCCAGGGCATCCAAAGAGGGCAGGATGGGACAGGCCCACGCCGGCCCCACCAGGCAGCCAGCTTTAAGGACACCATGTGGGAGAGGGTCAGGATGCGGTCAGGAAAGAGGCTCTGGACAGACTGTTACCCCTCACAGAGCTGCGGGCAGCAGCCTCGAGGTGGCAGCCCCACAGACACTCTGGGCACCTAGGAGCAGCAGCCTTGGTGGGGAGCATCCAAGGGACAGGAGCTGCCACTCCTGGGGTGGGGGAACCAAGGGCTGGAGGACCTCACAGCGGGGACCTTGAGGCACAAAGCTGGTGTGTGGCCAACCTCAAGGCTGAGGGCCAGGGTCGGCTCCTACTCACCCTTTTAAGGGGAGCTGTGCCTGACAGAAGCCAGGTGGCTCTGTTTATCCTCCACAGTGTGCTACCCAAGAAGGCTCCCGCAATGTCCCCCAGCACTGAGACCCCACTGCATCTGCCAGCAGAGGGCAGGATGGAAGAAACAGCTGGGCCATGGGTCAAGTTCTGGGGGCAATTCCAGGCCCCAGAGGAAAACGTGGAAGGACTGACAACTCCC
Source organism: Hystrix cristata (assembly GCA_004026905.1). NCBI lineage: Eukaryota > Metazoa > Chordata > Mammalia > Rodentia > Hystricidae > Hystrix > Hystrix cristata. The sequence continues at coordinate 2,949 of PVJO010033344.1, forward strand.
CCCAAAGCCCCAAGCTCACGCTTCGGTAGGGGCAGGAGAATGGACCAGCACCCACTAATCCAAGAACTGGGGCATCTGGGGACAGAGGCGAGAGGGAACCGCAGGACACAAAGCCAGGAGGGTGCAGGAACAGGAATAAAGGGGGAAGAGGAGCAGGCAAGTGCTCTGAGACCTGCTGAAACCCACCAGGTCACAGGGCTAATCTTCCTGCCTGGGGCTGGGTGACCACTGAGCAACACAGTTGGTGTCCCTGCCAGCCTACAAGGACACACGATCTGCCTGCAGTAGCCCTGTGATGGAGCAGCGATGGAACTGTGACGGCATTAACTGCTCTGCTGGGCAGCATGGCAGCTGAGACAGCCTGGGCTTAGGTCCAAAGCAAGAGGAGAGGACAACAGCAGGCAGTGTCACGCCACCACCCATCCCTCCCTGCCATGCTGGGCTGAGATCAGCCCTGTACGCAGGACAGGACCAGCTCCCCGGGGGCCAGGCCAGGCAGGGTGGGAGCACCTGGCTGGCTTCCTGGGCTGACTATCTAAACAGGAAGAGTCTGCGGCTACCCAGGGCCAGTTGTCATAGCAAACTTATTTATAAATCATTACCACTGAGGTCACTCTGTTAGCTCTTCCCGGCCGGCTGCTAAGCCGTGAGAGCAGGAAGGCAGAGACACAACAGGTCAGAGTGACCTCTGCAAGGTCCCAACAGGACAGGCTACCCCACCCCACCCTTCTCAGCCGAGGTGCCCAGCCTGGTGTCACTACGAGCCTTAGCGCTCCTGAAACACAAACAGGAGAGGACAATCACGGGCGCCACCAGGTCTGAGCCTGCATCCTGCTGAATTAAAGCGGGTCCCAAGGGCCACATACCTGGGCACCTGGGGCTGCAGTAGGAGTCTCGGGGTCTCAGAGTCAGCAAACCCACACCCTCCTCAGCCCTCAGGTTCTCTGCCGCCACTGAGGCCCCAGCTCTGAAGCCTGCCCTCCCACCTTCCTCTTCCCTTCACTCCCCTCCCTTTCCACTGGGTGTGGGAAGGCATCACAGTCACAATGGGTGCTTCTCACCACCACCCGCCTGGGAGGACTTCTGGGTTTGGATTTGGAGGCTGTTCTGATAAAAGATCCTAGGTAAACTATTACTAAAAGCACAGGTGCTATTGCCCAAAAACCTCTTGCCTGTTTGCAAAGAGGAAGGAAAATTCTAGACCAATAAGTACCAGGGGCGCTGGGCTCTGCAGGGAAGGTGCCAGGGAGGGTGCGGCCCAGCCCAGCCCTCCCTGGCAGCTTAGAACATGGCAGGCTGCCTGGGCTCTGCCAGCAAGGGACACTGCCTGCAGGGAAGCCGGAAACAGGGGCTCCTAATGTGTCCCCAGCCACACCCACGACACCCCTGGAAGGGAGGTCCGGGCCAACTCGCCTACACCCAAAGAGCCACCCCATCACACAGCCTGACAGGCCCCTGCCAGAGTCTCCCCAGTCCATGGCGGCCCACCATGGCCCCGATCCTGGGCAGAGACACCTCCTGGGCTGTGAATACCACGGCCAGGCCTGTGCTTTGTGATTCACACTGTGCACCAGGCACTTGGCACCATGCTGTGCACAGGATAATACACCTAGAATATCAGGAGTGAAGGGCACCATAAGGGGAGGGAGGCAAAAGCCACCACCCACCACACTGCTGCCCCTTGATGTGCGCTCAAATAGTGGTCCCTGGGGTCATCACAGCGCCTGGCAGGCAAGGGCGGGCAGCAGACACCCGCTCCCTCCCGGGACCAAGGTACAAAATGCTGCTTCCACACCATCCACACCAGGGACCACTGCTCCAGATGGGGGCACTCCCAGAGGGCTCCAGGGCCACCTGCTGGGTCCAGTCAAGTCCTTATCTGATCATCGAGTCAGAGAAGGGGACCTTGGGCCACAGGGTACCCCATTCCACCACCTGGGACGGGGTCCCCCAAATGCCACCCCGCACCCTGAGTTCCTCCAGCTCCCAACTCACTGCTTGACCTTCTCCCCAAGAAAGGCCTCAGCGACCCCCTTTCTGGTGATGTGAAGGGACAAGCTCCGGCACAGCATGACCACGGTCCCTCGCATCCCCACTGCTCCCTCCCAGAGCTGCAGCCAAATGGACTCAGGTCCCCAAAGCTGTGCCCTTTGGACTGGGCCCCATCCCTCCAGGCAGGCATTGTCGCCTCCCTAAGCAACCCTGGCTTCCCCTCCACCACCAGGCACACCCCACCCCAGGGTGAGGAGTGCAGCAGGCCTCCATGGCAATGCCAGCTCAAGCTATCCATACAGGCTGGGCTAGCTTTAGAAATCAGTAATTTCAATTGCTGGGTGTGGTGGCACACGCCTGGAATCCCAGCATTTGGGAGACTGAGGCAGGAGGATCACCACAAGTTCGAGGCCAGCCTGAACTACATAGGGAGACCGTGTCTTGAAAAACAAAAAAATTTAGGGGTTGGGGATTTAGCTCAATGGTAGAACGTTTGCCTAGCAAGCACAAGACCCGGAGTTCGATCCCCATGACCCCCCCAAAAAAAAATTTAAAAAGAAAGACATAACTGGAAATGTGTACACCAGCACTATTCATCCACCAGAAGGTGGAAACAACCCACCTGTCCATCACTGATGGACAAATAAACAAAATGTGTTAAATCCAAATGGTGGAATATATTCAATCATAAGAAAGGACTGAGGTATCTGCCCGCATGTCCTAGAAAAAGCGTGGAGGGGAAGACACCAAGCACTAAGGCTGCACACCTCAATTTACAGCAAATCTCCCAGGAAAGGCAAACCTGGGAGGACAGGAAGTTAACTGGCAGGTGCAGGAGCCAAAGACTGGGGACAGGGGAATGGAGTTGCTCACGCGTGTGCGTTCATGTGGGCAGGAGGTGAAGAACGTGTTCTGGGATGGAGTGAGTGACGGGGGCAGCATGGTCCCAAGTCCCTAGGCACCACAACTGCACAGACTCCACAGACCTCAGAGTCCACGAGCTGTCCCCTCAGGGGGTCACAGTCACCAAACCACTAGATGCCGGAAGTGGTGGGGATCAGGGAACTGGCTGTGTAGGCCACACACGAGGGGCCTCAAGACACCTCAATCTACCCCAGAAAGGTACCTCCAAAACTCAGTCTAAAGAGACGCGCAGCTGGGCGTGGTGGCACATACCTGTAATCCTGGCACTCAGGAGTCTGAGGCCGAAGGGTCACAAGTTTGAGGACAGCCTGGACGACTCAGGGAGACTGTCTCAGAAATAAAGAGCTGGGGCTGTAGTTCAGTGGCAGAGTGCCTCTCAGTTTGATGCCAAGGAGAAGAGAGGAAAGGGGAAGGGAGGTTAACTACGAAACAATTTCCTGTGGATTTACAGAACCTAGAGTATCAGTGACCCTCAGGTGACATCAGAACGAGCACACCATAGCCTTCTTTAGTCTTGGCTTCCGTGCATCAACTAACAAAGCACATCCAATGGCTGTCAGGTTGACTTACAGGAAAGTACACTTCCACGAGCACGGGAACTGGTCCAGGTCCTGGAGTCAAGGTCCACTGCCACATTTGGGGCAGAGAGGAAAGGAGGAGATGAAGAGCCCATCATTGCACCTCTTTTTCTCCCTAGAGCCCCCCCCCATGTGCCCCAGCCCTCCAGCGCTGAGCTCTGAGAAGAGACCCTCCCGCTCCTCAGGATGTTGGCCGAGGACAGAGATGCCCTCCCACCAACGCAGCTGACCTGGGGCAGGTCAAAGAACTGGCCTGGGGTGCTGGAGATGTTCTGAAAGCACGCCTAAGTTTGTGCTTACTGTATGTTTTCCTAGGGGAAATGGGCCACTTTCAGCAGGTCTAAAGACATCTGGAATTTGGGTGTGGTGGCGCATATCTGTAATCCCAGCACTTTGGGAGGCTGAGATAGGAAGATCACAAGTTCCAGCCCAGTCTGGGCAATTTAGCAATTTAGTGAGACCCTGTCTCAAAAAAAAAAAAAGGAAAAAAAGGTGGAGGGTTGGGGATTTAGCTCAGTGGCAGAGTGCTGGCCTAGCAAGCATAAGGCCCTGAGTTCGGTCCCCAGCACCAACAAAAAAAAAAGGGTGCTGAGGATGTAGGTCAGTGCAAAGGCCCTGGGTTCAATCCACTGTACCAAAAGGAAAAAAAAAATCTGGAGACCGACACAGCCAAAAGATAGCAGCAGCCCTTCCACCTTCGCTCCCACACCTCCCCAAGGGGAAGGACCCCCACCCGGGTACCTGGGCCTGGGCCCACAGAAAGGACAGAGAGACAGACAGGCACCTCAAACTCAGAGAAAGAAGCCCTGCAAGAGATGGCACGAGAGAGAGAGAGAGCTTTAAGGGAACACGGCATCCATGTCCCTGGAACAGAGCCACGCTCCTCCCTCCAGAACCGCCCGCAGGTCCCAAAGGAAGCAGAGGGGCAGCAACTTCTGTCCAGGTTCCATATGGATCTGTCACAGCTCAGCAGTAAGAAAACATGTCGCAGGTTTCTCAACGGTCAAAAGCTGTATACAGGTCCTCAAACAAGATGATGCACACAGCAAATATACACAGACGCTGGACGCCACCAGACATTAGGAGAATGTGAGTTAAAGCCACATGGAAATCCTGCCGCACACCCATGCGAACGGCTAAAATGAGAAAGATGGTGCCAGGGGTGGCACGAGACAGAGGAGCTGAGCCACACTTGCAGAACAGCAGCACAACCGCTTCTCTAAACAGCTGAACACACACCCACCATAAATGCGGCCACTGCACTCCCGTGTTTACTCACGGCACCTGCACAGCCATGTGTCCCCCCGGAACAGCCGGAACCTGGAAATCACTGGGATGCCCGTCACCAGAGGAAGCAGTACCCGGCGAGGAGAGCACCGAGCCTCTATCACGCCACGTGACAGGATGAAGCAAGACGACGATGCCCGACGATGCCACCCTTACACACGGAATTCCAGAATGCCAACTACAGAGCAGAGAAGGCTGCTCAGCAGCTGCCCAAGGGCAGGGAAGCTCTCACATGCGACAGGCTCCTTCACTGTCTCGATCGTGGCAAAGGCCTCACGGCCATACAAACAGATCAAAGCTGGTCAAATTACACACTTCACATGTGTACAGTTAGCCAGGCATGGTGATGCAAGTTGATAATCCCAGCACTCAGGAGGCCGAGGCAATAAGACCACTTTAAGGCCGAGGCCAGCCTGGACCACACAATGAGTCCAAGGCCAGCCTGGGCTACACAGCGAGACCCCAGCCCCAAACCATCCCAAAAAATAAAATAAATATGTGCAGTTATATAAATTATACCTCAATAAAGCAGTTTAAGCAAATATTCCTCACACTCCATCCCCATGATGCTTTTGCAGAACACTGTGTCTGTGGCTTCCACTCTGGGTTTGTACTTGTGACACTGTCCCCGGGCCATCCTGGAACTCAGCCAGTTTTACAGTGGTGGCCAGCGCAGTGAGATCATCATGGTGACGCCTGGTCCCTGCGACCAAAGCAGCATGTCCCACGCACTCTGGCTGCCAGCTCTATGCCCACACATGCCATGGCCCAGGAAGAGGTGGAAGGGGGTAGCCAAGTGGTCCCAGGAGCTCTAGTTGGGGTGTCACTAAAAGCCCTGCCCACCCAGTCCCCTGCCAGACTGGCGGGAAGCCACCCTAGGCCAGAGTAACAGCCGAGTGGTTCCCCAGGGAAATCCCTGAGTTCGGGGCCAGCGGTCTCACAGCTACCCAAGCATCCTTCTCGGAGTGCAGAAGGGGATGCCCTGCAGACACTGGGCCTGGCAGCTGGCAGCTGGCACACAGAGGCTGACCGTTGGCAGGTGTCACCATGCAGGAGGTGGAAACTCCACAGCAAACCAGTCCAGACAGGGAGGCCTGTGCATTAGTGCTGGCCCTGTCACCTGCCTGTCACACAACCTAAGTCATTCCCTGTCTTCCCCTGGAATGGAGGGTGACTTCCAGAGGCTAAGATGCCCTGGCCAACACTATCCACAGACTCCTGACATTGGCACAAGCGAGCCCCTGGGCCAGCCGGCGGAGGGAAACTACTGAGTCAGGACTTGGAGGAACACCAAGCCTGGCACTGCAGAGAAACACAGCTTCCCGCATTCATCCTCGACAGTCCCACCTACCAGCGGCCAGCACTACTGAAACAACGACTTCAGCTCTTGCCAGACATAGCCTTACACGCCTGTAAACCCAGCTACTTGGGAGGCTAAAGCAAGAAGACTGAAAGTAAAAGCTCAGCCTGGACAACGGAGCAACTTAGTGAGACCCTGTCTCAAAATAAAATAATAATAATAATAAAAAGAGATAGAAAAATAGCTTAGTGTCAAGGCCTGGGTTCCACTCCTAGTATAGAAGGAAAAAAAAAAGGAAAGAAAAAAACAAACCAGTTAAAAATTGGCCAAAGACCTGAATGGACACCTCATGAAAGAAAACAAACAGAGGAAGCAGGGTGTGGTGGTGCATGTCTGTAATCCCACCACTCTGGGAGGCTGAGGCAGGAGTATCCCAAATTCCAGTGCAGCCTGGGCAACTCAGTAATTAAATGAGACCCTGTCTCAAAATACAAAAATAAATAAATAGGGCTAGGGATGTAGCCCAGTGCAAAGGCCTTCAGTTAAATCCCCAGTCACACATACACACAGACACACATCGCAAGAAAGAAAGAAAGAAAGAAAGAAAGAAAGAAAGAAAGAAAGAAAGCAAGCAAGCAAGCAAGCAAGCAAGCGAGCGAGCAAGCAAACATAGCCAGCAAATAAGCACACAAAAAGGCACTTCACATCTTAGGTCACCCAGGAACTGCAAATTAAAACGACATGGGGACACCAGTGCACACCTGCGGGAGCAGCCTAAACCCCACACCTGGGGGTGGGGCCTGGAGCAGCGGGACTCTCTGGTCACTGTGGGTGGGGATGCAAAGTGGCATAACCACACTCCAGCAGCTTGGCAGTTTCTACAGATTGTACACTGCTCTGTAATTAATTTTGTTCTAAGTGCTACTAAATATATAAAAACACTCATAAAAGCATAGTAGGTACAGGGAAGCAATGAACAAGCTAGTAAAAACATTATGGGTGAGCCTGGATGAATTACGAACATCAGCAGCATCTCAGATGGCACAGGTGGGCTGGGTCAGGCTGGCTGCTTTGTGGGTGTCATGCTGCCACAAGCCGAGCGGGGCTCTTGTGAGACCCAGGCAGGGCCTGCTGTCACCGAAGGAGACGAAGTGTCTGGCACACAGGACCTGGTTCCTCAGACACCCAGCATCGACACAGTAACCAAACAGCAGAGAATCACACAGCAAAAACCCCAGCATTTCCCAGAAGCAGGGGCCACCAGTTACAAGGCTGAATCTCCTACCTGTCATCCCAGACATCTGGCTAGCTCAGTAAGGGCAGGAATCAGAAGCCAGAGACAAGACAGACCCAGGAGTGCGCCCCTGTGGCTGAAGATACCCAGGATGTTGAGGCAAAAGTATTGTTGGAGTCCAGCAGGCCAGCCTGGTCAACAATGGTCTCAAATTTAAAAAAAAAAAAAAAAAAAAAGGAGGTGCTACTTGGGAAGCTGAGGCAGGAGGATGGCAAGTTAAGAGTCCTGTCCAGGAAATTTAACAACATCCTGTCTCAAAATAAAAAACTAAAAGGGGCTGGGGATGTAGCTCAGCATTCCCTGGTTCAATCCCCAGCACTGCTAAAAAAAAGGCAGGTGAGCCCAGTGTCAAATCACCCATGAGAGGCCAATATCAGCCAAAGGGGAAAGGGCAGCCTTTTAAACAAGTGATACTGTAAAACTGTCTGTCCACACGCAAAAGAACAAAGCTCAATACATGCAAAAGGTAATTCAGAACAGCATCTGAGGTTATGCACACCTGTGATCCCAGCTACTTGGGAGGCTGAGAGGAAGATCATGAGTTCAAGACCAGCCTGGGCAACTTATCGAGAGCCTGTACCAAAATAAAATTGTAAAAGGGGCCATGGTTGTAGCCCAGTGGTAGCTGCCAAGCTTGGATTCAATCCCCAGTACCTCTGGGGAACAAAACAAACAAACAAACAAACAAAATAACCAAGGTCTAAATGCAAGACCTTTTTAAAATTAAAAAAAATTTTTTTTAATTTATTAGTCCATGTTTGCAGTGTATAATGAATACATTCATAATGGGGACTTGGTGCACACACACAACATATCTGCATTCTTTTTTTATCCCCCCCCCAATCTCTTGGTCCCCTCTAAATCTAAGACCTAAAACTATAAAACCCTCAGAAGAAAATATAAGCCAAAAGCTCCACAACACTGGATATGGCCATAACTTCTTAGATAAGACTCCAAAGGCACAAATAAAACAAATAAATAGGATTTAATGAAAATTTTAAAATTTTGTACATCAACAGTACCAGCAAAGTATAAAGGCAAGCCAGGGAATCCAAAAAATATTTGCAAATCATGTATCTGATAAGGGATTAGTATCCAAAATATGTAGAGAACTCTTCATGGACGAAGAGCTGGGCATGATGGTGCAAGCCTGTAATTCCAGCACCCTGGGAGGCAGAGGCAGGACCATCCCAAGTTCAAATCCAGCCTGGCAATTTAGCAACTCAGCAAGGCCTTGTCAAAAAACAAACAAAAGGGCTAGAGATGTAGCATAGTGCAAAGCCCCTGGGTTCAATCCCCAGCACTAGAGAAAAAAGCTAAAAGGGCAAAGCACTTGAACAAACATTTTACCAGAGGATACACAGACCACCAATAACCACACAGAAGGAGGCAGAACATCAGGATATCATTAAAGAACTACAGCTCCAAAGCACACAGAGACAACACAGCCCACTGAACTTCCAGTGTCCTGTCAGGAAGCAGAGCCCTGTGGCTGGGGATGCAGCGCACTCACCCTGTGCAAGGGCCCAGATTCAGTCCCCACCAATCCCCCATGTCGATGTCCATGAGGATGTGGAAAAACCAGAACTCTCGTGCACCGCTGGGAAGAATGTAAACGGTGCTGTTTCCACGGAGTGTTCCTTGAAAAATTAATATAAAATTCCCACAGGATCCAGCAATTCTGCTTCTGGAACTGAAAACAAGGTCTCCAAAGCAACATCCTATTGAATTTCCGAATTCATAGCAGCACTCTCCATCCGAGTTAAAATGCGGCATCAGCCAACATGCCCGCCTCGCATGAGTGGAGAAGCAAAGTGTGGTGCAGCCCTACAGTGGAACATGATCAGCTGCAAGTGGCTGGGCAGGAGGGGGGCTGCTGTTTAGC
>PVJO010033345.1:0-12185 GCA_004026905.1 Hystrix cristata
GACAGAGGAGCCTGGGTCCCTGAATGGCTACAAAGTCACCACTGACCTGAACCTAGGACTTCATACAAGCAGGAAATAAATGTATAACTTGTTGAGCTACTACACATGTGGGTATCTGTCACAGTGGCTTGTTGTACCCTAAAGAATAAAGTTTCAATTGGGTGAGTGTTTGAGGAAATATATTCTGTGCAAGAAACACCCTTGCCTGTAGCATGCACTGCGCAGCTTCTAGGTGGCCACCTGACAAACCTTAGTCTCCGCTTTTCAGAAATGTTCAGCGCATACTTCCGAATGGATTGGCTGTCGAGGTTTTCAGCGATGTCTCCCTCCAGATGGGAGTGTTGACAGCCTGCTGGTTTCAGCAATGCACCGCTCTGCTTGTCCCGGGAAAGGAGGGTGGTCCTCCTTCGCGCAACGGACCGGTAGCTTGGCAATTCTTGGAGGAAGTTCACGGCAGGAGATGAGAAGCAGCTGGAGTCCAGAGAGAGGTTCTCTGGGCAAGAGAAGAAAAGCATCCTTTAGAGAGTTTGCGAGCCAAAAAGAACACCATACAGGATACTTGCTAAATCCTGCAGAGAGGCTCTAGCCTGACAGAAGCATCTGGATCTTATTTTATTTACCACAATGGTGCTCAGGACAATGAAATCACCTGCAGATGGGTTTGCAAACATGCTTTAAGTTGCATGCTAGATCTGCATTCTAGTGTTTGGCCATAGGCTCTGGCTCAGTGTGCAGCTCATTTGTCAAATGGGGCCAGGAATACCTGCTCCAACTATCCTAACACAGCACAGGGTATAATCATGTACAGACAAAACCCAAACACATGATGTGCTATGCAAACGAATGTCAATAACAACTTCAACAACAGGAGCGCTGACTGAGCAATTCCCATGAGTCAGACACCACGTCAGGAGAGTCACACCAACTCCTGGGGCTCTGCTTACACAAACAGGTGGGAGAGATGCCTCCAGTCCTAACCCCAGCCAGGAGCACTGCAGGCTTCTGCTACTCTCTGGAGGCACAACAAGCCAGTGCTGCCCTGCTGGATGGAGGAGGGGACATCCCAGACCAGCCTCCAGCCAGCCGACCCCAGCTGACCACACAGTCCTGAGGCCTGCACTATTATCACCCCATGTTACAGATCAGAAGATAAGTCATGGATAGGTCCCCGCTGATCCCTTGCGTGGGCCCTCAAAGCCCTGCACAATCTGACTCCTTCCCCCAGCTCTGGCCCTGCAGCCTCTCAATCCTCCAATCACACATTTTTTAGTATATTTCAGATGCTAACTTGTTCCAGCTCCCTCCTCCTCAAAGGCTTTGCAGATGCTGTTCCTTTCACTTGGAACAAACCTGCTCTACCTCTTTACCCTACAGACTCCTACTCAAATGTCACTTCCCCAAGAGAAAGTGTCCCCGCCTCATGGTACTGTTACAGGTCTTATTGCACATTTTCCCAGTAAGTCCTTGACAGCATTAATCACCATCTGCAAATCACTATGTATTTGTGAGATCACACGAGTGCATGACGTCTGCGTCCCATCAGACAGTAAATTCCTGGAGGGCAGGAACCGGGCTGATGTCCTCACCACTGTGGCCCATGACCTCCCACTGTCCTTTACAGAGTAAGTGCTCAGGACAAACCTACTGGATGGACAGAAGGATGACGGACACTCCTCATTTGCCTGTGTCAGGGACCCTGTAACTGGGCACTCTGGAAGCAGAGTCCTGTCTGACTCTGAAACCCACACTCTTTCTCCTGCCTCAGTCCACAGCTGGAGGTCACCCCCAAGGCACTCAAAGGCAGCTGAGCGGTCTGTCAAAGGTGAGGGAAGCCACCGTCTAGGTGAGCTTTATGCCTTATCAGATTTCAGTTGTGGAAAGAACACTGAGGCCAAATGCTGGCAGGGATGTAGGGAAAAAGGAACCCTCCTCCACTGTTGGTGGGAATGTAGACTGGTCCAGCCACTGTGGAAACCAATATGCAGATTCCTCAAAAAACTACAACTAGAGGTTCCATTTGACCCAGCTATTCCCCTACTGGGGATCTTCCCAGAAGAATTAAAATTGTCATACCACAGGGATGTATGCACAACCATGTTTATAGCAACACAATCTGTAATAGCTAAGTCTTGGAAACAGCCTAAATCCCCAACAACCAATGAATGGCTAAAGAAAATGTGGTTTTTCTACACAATGGAGTACTACACTGCCATAAAAAAGGATAAACTAGAGTCATTCATATATAAATGGATGTTCCTTGTGAACATACTATTAAGTGAAATAAATCAGACACTCATGAGTACACATCGAATTGTTTCTCTGATATGAGAAACCACAACTGTAAATAAGGACAAAGAGGTGTAACAGATATTATATAAAAGGAAGATAATATACAAAGGAGAGGAGAACTAGAAAGAGAGAAGGGGGAAAGCAGGAAAGGAAAAAAGGAAAGAAAAGAGAAAGGGAAATCATGGAAAAATATGAATAAACCTGCTGTAAATAGGGAAAGAGGGAACAGAGGGGAGGGGTGGGGAAAGGGGGGGAACCAAGATGCACCATGTACAGGTACAAAATAAATGTGATGAATGTGATCATTATATGTACAATGTACCAATACATGTTCTTGGTTAAAAATAAAAAAAAAAGAAAGAACACTGAGGCCAGACAGGCAGGCTCCAGGGGCAGAAGGTAGGAGACTGCCATAACTACCTCAATTAACCCACAGGCAGCACAGTGCCTATGACTTCATGTTAGATGCTGAATTGCTCAGGCCTGAATCCTGCTCTGTCGATTATAAGCTGTGTGTCTTTGGTGAAGTTACTTAAGTTTCCTCAGGTCAAACATTCATTCAACAAATACACCTATTGCATGTCCCATCTGGAGCTAAGGTTACTATGGTGAACATGCAAAGGCCCCCGCTCACATGGCACTTATACTCTGAGGGGGGAGAGAGGGAGATCAGACAATAAGCAGGTGGTAAATATGCCAGGAAGTGATAAGTGCAATGAAAACAATGTGGTGTAAGGAGATAGAGGTGATGGGGAGGTGCTGTTTTTAATAAGGAGGGGTCAGGTACTGTCTGCTAAGGTGACATTTAGGCCGAAGTTGAATGAAAAGAAGATACAAGAGCCACGGACATTGGGAGAAGAGCACCCTGTGCAGGGGGGAGGAAGTGCAAAGGTCCAGGGACAGATGTGTACACGGCACGTCTGTGGAAGGGCACGTAGGCATGTGATGCAGGAGAGCGAATGGACAGGAGCCCTGGAAGGCTCCCAAGACCCTCAAGGACTCACACCAACACTTCTCTGGTCTCCTCCCTTAAATCTGAGCAGGACCTGTGATTTGCTTTAAGCCGAGGATGCAATGGAAGCAGTGTTCTACCAGTTCTAGCACCAAGTCACCTTCCACTTCTGTGCCCCAGGGCCCAGGGCTACCGCGGGAGACACTCAGCAGTGCCGGGGGCCCACATGGAGAGGAAGGGGCCAGAAGCCCACATGGAGACAAACCCAGGTCTGGGCTTCTGCCCCAGCCCCTGGGGCATTCTCACCACACACCACTGGGAAGGGGCCACCTGGCAGGCTGCAGCCCTGGCAGGCATCATACACAGTGGTGCGGGCCGCTTCCTCTGCGCCCTGCAAATTCTTGGAGTGCAGAATCATCAGAAATCATACGTAGTCCAAACAGCCATGTACAGAGAAGTTCATTAAGTGACAACAGGTCTCTGGGACAGGACAACGGAAAAGCAGAGTTCAGAGAGGTGACTTTGCAGGCTGTGGTGGGACCCTCTGATTCAACTGAGAGGAGTCAGAAGCCACCGAGGGGTCTGGGCCAGAGAACATCATGGTCTGACCTTGTCTGTTGCTTGTTTGTGGTACTGGGGACCAAACCCAGGGCCTTCACACTGAGCTATATAGCTCTGGTCTTTTTATTTTTTATTTTGAGACAGGGTGGCGATAAGTGGCTAATTTGCCCAGGCTGTACTCCAACTTCCCATCCTCCAGCCGCAGACTGCTGGGACTATAGGTGCGTACCACCATGGCCAGCCTGATCGTGTTTTAAAGGTCTGCCCTGGAAACTGGGACACTGAGCACAGGCCTGGACTCACCAACATTTCACAGAATCAAAGGTGATCACGAGCGTAGGTCTCAGTGCAGTGCCCAGTACACAGGGAGCTCCTCAGACACCCTAGTAGGAAGAGGAGGACTGGGGAGGCCAAGGGCACCAATCAAGGCCCCACAACGATGTGCAAGTCGTGATCTCTGCCTCTCAGACAGGCATGTTCAGACACAACGGAATGGACTACAGATGAATGACACACAGACACTAGGCCCGGGGCTCTGCTGATCACCCTCTCATTTCCAGGCCCAACACACCCTGAGGATGTGACACACGCCCTCCTGAAAGCAAATAGAAGGTGCGGCCTAAAGGCCACAGGGTACAAGGGCTGCCAGGAGCCACTCCTCCCTCTGGGCAGCAACAAAGAACGATTGTGAACCATGAACAAAGGTCTTTGAATATAGAACAGCAGCAACCTACTGAATATGCAGCAGCCGCGGGTCAGGGACGCAGGGCAGAACCGAAGCCCAGCTTGGCCTGAGACACTGGCTGGCTTGTCACCCACTGTCAGTCACCCCAGGAGAGACACCAGCTGGCCTGGAGGTACATTTTTCCCATCTTGGGAAGGGGGGATATAATGCTAAGGACCTCATCTGGGTGACGGTGAGGACAGAGTTCCAAACAATATAAATGAGACTAGGTGATCTTTACTGGGCACTGACCCAGGGTCAGGCTTCCACCTTCCCACCCCAGTGAACACACTCCTTTTCCATCACAAAAAAGGTAATTCATGGTGGAAAACTATTTTCAAATGTCTGTCATCCAAGACGAATAATCTGTGCCACTTCGATCACTCTGGGGAAGTTCCTTATCTTTAAATAAAAAAATCTGACCACCCAGGTGCAGTAGTGCACACTCGTAATCCCAGCACTAGGGAGGCTGAGGCAAGAGGAATAAAGCAAGCTGCAGGCCAACGTGAGCTGTACAGCAAGACCCTGTCTCAAAAACAATAAAATCTGACCAGCACACACACCTGTAATCACATGACTCTGGAAGGCCAAAGCAGAAGGACCACAAGTTCAAGCCCAGCTCAGGCAACTTAAAGACTGTGAGACTTTATCTTAAAATTTTCATAAAAAGGCCGAGAATCTAACTCAGTGTAAAAGCCCTAGGTTCAAGCCCCGGTATGGGAAAAAAAAAAAAAAAAAGAATTAAAAAAATCTGACCATTCCTTGACAAAGGCATCATTATTTTTATAATTAGCATCCACTGCTCTCATTTTCACATAGGACCACACGCTTTTTGAAGCATGACATCACCTGTTTCTCACACCTGCCTGCACAGGTAGGCACAGGAGGCGGCACTGCCCTGGCTTTGCAACAGGGAACTGAAGCCCAGAGACACCATGACTGTTCACTCCTTTGATGTCAAGACAGAACCCGGTTACTGCTTCTTAGACTGGCAGGTCGCCTCACCCGTCTGAGCCTCAGCCAGCTCATTTTTGAAGGAGAACAGGAACATCTCATGCCAGTTACTGTCAGATATCCCGCTGAGTTGGTCCAGCCAAAGTCAGTGTAGGGGCTGTTTGTTCACATTTATACAGGAGGTTGGGGGAGCATATTTCAGCACCAGGGTGCCTCCATCCAGGAGTGCCTAGAACCGCACGGCCACTGAAGCCAGATTTCAGCCATTAGGAGGCTGTCACTGAGGTGGGAGGATGACTGGATAACTACAGGAGTCAGGGACAAGGGTAGGCATAGTTCCTTTTCCTGACATCTGGGACTGTAGCAGGTTAAAGACAGAGAGTTTCTCTGAGGCTTAGAACGTGTCACTCCTACAAAGCCCTCTACTGGAAGGGAAGAAGGCAGGAAGGGAGGGAAGGAGGGAGGAGGGAACAGGTGCATCTGAAAGCATCCTCAGCCTCTGATGTCCTTGACAGCTCTTCCCACAGGGCATCAGGTCCTACCAGAGGACACGGACTCTCCCAGGATGCCGGCCAAGTATGACCTAAAGGGCACTAGTGCCACCAGCAGCTCCCCTAGTGTGCTTGCCAAGAGGCCAGTCCAACCGTATTTGGTGCTGAGGTCACCGCGGGCTTCTGCCTCCCCCTCACGGCATCATGGAAACTCTGAGTAAGATGGACCTTGTGGGTCACGGGGTCCAGGCCTCCGCCCCCGCTGTGAGAATGATGGCAGGCGCCTCTCACCCTCAGGGGACATGCTCTGAGACCTTGTGGACGCTGGACACCAAGGACATTGACTTCCCTGCATGCGCGTGCAGACTCAGACTTGATGTCTTTTCTCTCTGAAGTAAGCACTCACTCTGCATAGTGGCTGTAAGTTTTGTAGTTTGAGGTGTAACAGTAAAACTATCATGAATCCCTTTACCTTTCTTCATAATTCAAGGACAGAAGACATGTTCTTACTGTAGATCTACCTCAGCTGCAGGAGCCACCTCTGTCTGCCCCACTTGGGAGCAGCGTGAGTCACGACAGCAGGCACCTGGGTATAACCCGGCCTGACTGGGTCCCACACTCTACAGTCAGACGAGCAAACAGCGCCCGGGAGCAGTGACTAACTCCCCAGTCAGAGCCAGTGCTGGACCTACACACAGGGCTGCCAGTCTCCAAGCCAGCCCTGTATCCCTGGGCTGTCTGGCGGGGAAGGTAGCAAAGTGCACAGCAGAGAGCCCAGCCTTGAAAGCACCCACCTGGATCCCCAAGCCCAGCTCCACCTGCCACCTGTGTGTGACTGGCAAGTTTCTTGACGACTCCTGTACCTCAGTTTTCCTATCTGTAAAGTAGGGACATTTCCCTCCTCACACAGCCATCCTGAGGATTCAGCGGTTCATACATAAAGTGCTCAGAAAATAGCCCAATATGTGCCATTCGGTCTGTTCTGACTGTTCAGCTCTGCTGTTATAGCAAGAAAAAAAGTCAAAGGCAATCCTGAAATGAATGCCACAGCTGTGTTCTAATAAAACTTTATTTACAAAAATTAGGTGGCAGAGTGGATCTGGCCACAGTCTGCAGAGCCCTTGGGTTTAGAACAAAGCCTCCTGTGTCGCGCTAGACACACGCAGGCTCTAACTGGTTATTTAATGATAAACATAACATACAGGACAATTTCAAGTTCACAGTGGGGATCTTCTTGCTGCAGACCAAGAAGATCCCTTCTCCCTTTGTGGCGTGCTTTCCTCCTTCGCCAAGACCCCTCCGAAAGAGAGTTCTGGTGTCCCTGGAAACAATAACGGCGAGGGGTCTCCACAGGCCACTTCACATGCACCGTGACGGTGCCAAACCATTCCGTTACAGCCTCACAACCGCCTCACAGGCAGATTTACTACACGCAATGGCAGGTTTGGACACCTTGGCCTGTGGCCAGACTAAGCCCTGAACTGCAACATCAAAGACCTCCACGTGCCTGTCACTTTTTTTGTTTGTTTGTAGTAGTACTGGGATTGAACCCAGGGCCTCTGTGCCAAGCTACATCCTCAGCCCTTTCTGTATTTTTTATTTTGAGACAAAGGTCTCCCTAAGTCACAGAGTTGCCCGGGCTGGGCTCAAACTTGTGATCCTCCTGTCTCGGCCTTCCAGAATGCTGGGATTCCAGGCGTGCACTACCAAGCCCAGTCCCTCGGTTTTGATGTGGTTCGTCTACTTCCTAGCAGTCAGTGTAGCTCTAATTATCTATCTTGTTCTTCCTGCACCTGCTTATTGTGTCTCCCTGGACCTGAGGCTCCATGCTCTCCACAGGGACCCTGCCTGACTCCTCCACCACCGGGTCCAGGGCTGGCACAGGGTGAGGGCTCTGGGCTGGCTCCACACCCTTCCTCCTCCTCTGGGAAGGTAAGCCCAGCAAAAGTCCTGGGTGGTCCCACACTCAAACAATCCTCCTTCAAAGACTGCAGGCTGCAGCAAAGTTCACAACACTGAAAAGTTATTTCCCCCTTTTATCCCTCTGAAGTCTCCACTTCCTGAAAAAGCAAACAAAAAGCCACCAAGGGCCCTTCAGCCTAATCTAGGCTCCAGTTGCTGGGCAGAGCTGATCCTCCCCCAGAGCGAGGGTAAAAAATAGCCCAAGTCAGGGTGGGTTCCTAGAAAAGAAATCCAGCCTGAAAATGGGCTACTTAACTGCGGGAACATCTCACCCAGCCGCAATACCTTCAAGGGTGACAGGTCGCCGGATGAATGGGTTTACAGATAAAGGGGGAAAATAAATAGCACAGCGCAAATGGCCACAGAAATGGGAATGTCTCTTCCCTAAGAAGGTCATAAAAACTAGAATTGGGATCAGATAGAAAAAATAAACATAGGTAGAAAGGAGAAAAGAAAAATCGTATTTTTAAAATTGTACTTTGAAGAAGACTGCAACTTCAGGACAGAGTTACCCAAAGTTATCTCTATCTGCACTCTCTAGTTGTCTATAATGAGTTCAGCTGATCAGGTATAGGGCACGAAGCTGACCTTAGAGAAACCCATTCAAAGGGTCCAAAGAATATTTTTAGGCTAAACATTTTAGATCACCCATCAAACAATCAAACAAACAAACAAAAAGAAACCCTTATATCAAATTTAAAAGCTTCTGGCCAGCAAAAGAAACCACCATCACAGTGAAGAAACAATCTACAGGATGGGAAAAAAATTTTGCCAGCTATTCCTCAGACCAAGGACTAATATCTAGAATATAAAAAGAATTCACAAATATTAGACACCCCCAAAAACAAAAGATCCAATAAAAAAAATGGGCAATAGGGGCCTTCAGCTCTGAAGCCTCCCTACTACCTCATGGTAGCTGTCTGTCTTCTTTCTTTTCTGTCTTTTCCCCCAAATAAACTGTCTTTTATTATACTAAAAAAAATGGGCAACTGAAATGAATAGACACTTCTCTGAAGAAGTACCAATGGCCAATAAATACTTGAAAAAACGTTCAGCATCTTTGGCCATTAGAGAAATGCAAGTTAAAACAATACTGAGATTCCATTTTACTCCAGAAAGAATGGCCATCATTAAGAACTCAAGAAACCAAAAAATTCAGGTCTGTGGGGATAAAGGAACTCTTCTACATTCTTTTTTTTCCCCCTCTACATTCTTCGCAGGAATACATATAAACTAGTACAACCACTATGGAAAACAGTATGGAGT
Organism: Hystrix cristata; assembly: GCA_004026905.1. NCBI lineage: Eukaryota > Metazoa > Chordata > Mammalia > Rodentia > Hystricidae > Hystrix > Hystrix cristata. The sequence goes on from PVJO010033345.1 coordinate 9,200, forward strand.
TTCCTCAAAAAATTAAAAATAGAAATTCCATTTGACCCAGCTATTCCTCTTCTAAGTATCTTCTTGAAAAAGTTAAAACTATCATGTTATAGTGATACATGCATACCTATGTTTATAGCAGCACGATTCATAACAGCTAAATACTGGAAATGGCCTGTATATCCATCAATGGATGAATGGATAAAAATAATGTGGTATGTGTACATAATGGAGAACCACTCAGCCATTAAGAAGGATAAATTCCAGTCATTTGGAGGAAAATGGATACACCTTCAGACCTTAATGCTAAGCAAAATAAATCAGACACAGAAGGTTAAATATCTCATAGTTTCTCTTATACGAGAAACTCAAAGTACACATAATTTAAAGAGAAAAAAAAAAGACAATAGGAAACAGAAGTTGACTGTTTACAGATAGGAAGAAGATACAGGGACCACCATGCCCAGCTTTTTTTCTGTGAATGTATTTAATATGTGTTACAAACATGAAATAATAAAAAGGGGAGGCTTTATAAGTCAAAAAATAAAAAGAACAGCAATTTTAAAAAATCCATGTCTTTCTCCTCTAAAAATGGGCCATTCTTTCACCTGTAAAGAGCCATTATCTTTCTACCTGTGTGTGGGCCACTGCTTTTCTCCTGTAGTAAACCAAACCCAAACTTATATAGATTCACAAATTCCACAGATTTCCCCTGCCAAAACCCCACCAATATTCCCAGCTCCAGACTGTGGCCTGCCTCCCTCTTGAAGGCGACATTCTATTTTCTTTGAGTGTGTACTTCAAATTCTGCCTAGTAAACCTCTCTAGGCCTCTCACTGACACATCCTGAAAATTCTTCTTTGGTGAGGAAGTCAGTGAACCTGTAACCTGCCCTGTGGGTTGGGGTGAGTCAAGGTTCCTCACCTGCACTTTGGGGAAACTCCTTGGACCCTGTCCAGTGACAGATCCTTTTTCCTCAAGTGGGAGAGACAGAACTCAGCACCAACAACTGTACAAGGGGCACCATTCAACCCTTAAAAGGAAGACGTGCCCTGTACACCAACAATGAGAGAAAATGTCCAGTGTGAACAGAGATAAAAGCAGGAGGTTGGCTGCTTGAGGCTGGGGTGCAGTGTGGGCCAGGACTGCTTAATGGGTATGCAGGTTCCTTTTAGGGTGATGGGAATGTTCTAGAAACAAACCACCAGAGGTGGAGGCTGCACAACACTGTGAATGTCCTAAATGACACTGAATTGTACACTAAAAGGATTCATTTTCTCTCAATAAAGAAAGAGGAGGAAGGGAGTAAGACACGGAAGAATGAAAAGAAGGGAGAGAAGGAGGCAGATGGAGAGGGGAGAAGAAAGAAAAGAGAAAGCAAAGAAGCAAGGAAAGGACAGAGGGAGGAAGAAAAGCAACTGTATGCATGCTGGCTAAGGTGACCGGGAATGAAGTACTTCATGAATGGAATAGTTAGTGAACGGAGGTGGGCGTGGTGGTGCACACCTATATTCCTAGCACCGCGGGATGCTGAGACAGGAGGATCATGAGTTCAAGCCCAGCCTGGGAAACTCAATGACTTAGTGAGACCCCATCTCAAAATAAAAAATAAAGGGTTGAGAATTTAGCTCATTTGGAAGGCCCCGGGCTCAACCCCCCAGTACTGGGGAAGGGAAAAAAAAATAAACCTCAGTGAATGGAATATTGTAAACATGTAACAGAAGGAAGAGATTCACTTAGAGTCATTCCTGTCAACAACTACATACAAAACATGTCAGGCACCTGGAGGCCAGGAGAGAAGGTCTCTCCAGGGAGCACTTTAGAAAGGGTGAGGTCTCTGCCCCCTGAGCAGGGATCTGGCCTTGGGCAGGCCCTGGAGTGAGGGAAGCAGCAGGAGGGATAGCGAGGGTGGCCAAGAGCAATCCCTCCCTGGGACAGGTGGGCCCATCTGGGCCCACAACGACTTCCACTGTCAGAGTTTCCACTTGCTAGACAGGGAAACTGAGGCTCAGCAAAGGAAGTTATTTGTTCTGAACCCAGGTTGAAAGTAGCATTTCTTATGTTCATAGGGGAACAAAAGAAAGTCTCTGCTATGTGGCACCTACTTTCAGATGTAAGTGCTTGGAAGGAACAGCAAGGAAACTGGTCAGGAGAAGAGAGACGGTGACAGCTCTTCAGACAGAGATGTAGCCCATACAAAGAGAAGGGAGATGCAAAGGTCCTGAGGCAGAAATGAGCCTTGTAATTGGCAGGCATGGGAGCAGCACACATCAAAGGAGGGCCATTGGTGACGTAGACTGGGGTCGATCACCAAGCCTTGCTGGCTGTCACAGAAGAGCCTAGAGTTTATTCTTGTAGCAGTGAGAAGCCACTGGAAAGTTGTGGATAAGCAGGGGAGTGCTCTGTTTTATCAGGAAGCCTGTTTTCCATCCTTTAACCAGACCCTCAGTGTCTCTTGCCATATTTGGATGACCCTTCCTGGGGGTCCCCGGTCTGGTGCTGCAGGAGGAAGGGCAACCTTCAGGAGGCAGGGTCTGGGGAGGCACTCCTAAGGAGACAGTAGCACCTCCATCCCACTCTTCTGCGCTCTTTCCTTCCACTTCCTCCGCCCCAAGAAGAGCATTTCCTTGTAACATGTTTTTCTGCCACGATGTGCAGCCTCATCTCACCCGAAGCAACAGAACCAGCATGGACTGGAACCCAAACCGAGCCAAAACAAACCCCTTCTTTTCTTAAGTGGGTTTAGCTCAGTCTTTGTTACAGTGATGGGCAGCTGACTAACACCCCCACCCACTCACTGTCCTCCCAGGACTGTGCATACAGCTGGTCACTGTTTATAAAGAGCTACAAAGTTACAAACACAGTCCTTTCAGTCTCCCATCCATTTTGGTGGACACAAGGCCAAACTATATCATCCATCCCAGGATCAGAGGAGAACTTGCAGTTAGAGGGGCCAGTTAGGATACTCATAAAAAGCCACTTACAGAGTCCCCTTAAACTCTCAGCA
>PVJO010033346.1:0-12197 GCA_004026905.1 Hystrix cristata
CAAAACAAAGATCATTAGTTGCCTAAGGATGAGGGAAGTGAAGGAAGAAATTACAAAGGGGCTTGAAGAATTTGAGGAATGATGGATATGTTCATTATATTCTTTGTGCTAACAATTTCACAGGTGCATACACATGTCAAAATTTAGCAAATTGTACACTTAAAACATGCAATTTATTGTATGTCAGTTAATAACATGAGGAAGGGAGTCTCAAAAAATAAGATTACATCAAATTTTTAACACGTTTATAGGAAAAAAGGTAAAGGTAAACAGGTGAAAGGGAATTAGACATTGATGGAGAAGGACAAATTATAATTTTTTAAAAGGCAAATAATTATAGGCAAATGGATGTACCTTGAGAACATACTCTTAAGTGAAATAAATCAGACACACATGAGTACATATTAAATTGTTTCTCTGATATGAGAAACCATTAAGTGTAAATAAGGACAAAAAGGTATAACAGATATTGTGAAAAAGAAAGATAATATCCAAATGGGAAGAGAACTAGAGAGGGAGAAGGGGGAAAGGACTGAAAGGAAAAAGAAAGGAAAAGAAAAAGGAAAAAAATGGGAAAATGTAAATAAAGCTACTATAAATAAGGAGGGGAGGGAGAGTGGAAGAGCAGAGTGGGAAAGGGAGCAAACAAAGATATATAATGTACAGGTACAAATTAACTACAATGAATGTGATCATTATTTATAGCTACAATGTACCAATACATGCTCTTGGTAAATAAAAAAATAAAATTTAAAAGTTTTTTTAAATTTTTAAAAGGCAAATAAAATGAGGCTGGGAATAATGTAAATTATGTTAAAAACGTCAGTTTTACTGGAAATGTTCCTGTTTACTGTACTGCTATCTCATAGGACTATATTAGATGAAATTGTATTTAGAAGCATTCTAACCCATAGAACCATGCAGTGTATCACAAAATCACTTCCCATTTATTAAAATGTTCCCCTCTTCCTCTTTTGAAATGCAGTTGGCTGACAACTAATCAGGAAAGCCACTTAAGCACAGGGATTTTCTTCAACTTTTTTAATTATGAGTTTGAACTTGTATCAGTCAGGGTTCTCCAGATATACCCCATACACACACACACATACACACACACACACATATACACAGAGAGATATATGGGATTTCTTATAAGAAACTGAATCACATGATTACGGACACAGTGTGGACTGGCAGACTTAAGATGCAGGAGAGCCACTGGTACAGAAACACTCAAAAAGTAGTCTACAGGAGAACTGTTTTCATACTTGGGAGTAGGTGGGTCTGTGTAGTCTATTCAGGCCTTCAAGTAATTGCACAAGGTCAACCAATATTATGAAGAACAATGTACATTACTCTACTAATTAAAATGTTAATCTCAACCTAAAAGCACTCTAGCATAAACACTCAGAATAATACTTAAGCAAATGGCAGAGCCCCCAAATGGCACTGTCAAGTTGAAATACAAGATTAACCATTACAGGCCCACAGAAAATTTGATAATGCCCTCCAGCTCTAAAATTCTCTAACTCCAAGGTTATTAACAATAAGCTCAGAATTTCTGTATCTAAAACATAGAAATGTTCTTTTCCCTATTCCTCCTGCTAAGTAAAACTAAATATTCTACATATTTCATACAAAAAATATGGAAAGACTTAAAAGAGGAAAAAACAGACCGGACAGGACCTCAGAGTCTTTAGGGCCACAGGCTGACATGGTGAACTCCCTGGTGTTCATTCTGTTTTATATACACCTAGTTTGGAGAAAAAGAAGCCAGCAACTAAAACTGACCAGTGTGGAGGGTAAACCTTCATATCATCTCAGGGGAAAGAAAAGGCTTAGGAAATTAGGAGTTATCCAGTCAACGAGCTAATACTTAAGAAACTGGAATTTAAATCTAAATCTTCTGATGTCAGGGGTATATGCTACACCAAGTCTTAATTAGCCCATGGCAACAACAGATGAGTAGAATCTAACTTTAAGAGACTGAATCTCAAGGCTGCAAGGTAAAACATGTCCAATGGAAAATGACACAACAAACGTACCCCACGTCACAACCAACAGCAAAAAAATTTTTATTTTTGTGGTTTATATATTGTTTACTCCTCAAGGTCACATACTAGGAGCTTGGTCCCAGATTGGTGGTATTGGAAGGTGGTATGAAGCCTCTGAGAGGTGGGAAACTTCAAGAGGGGAGACCCTTAAATGACATGGGGACATGTTCTCACAAGAGATGAAAGTGTCCCTTAGAAAACCAGTGTTGGTTCTAATGAGAGGGTGGTTATGAAAACATAAGCTTGGCCCCATGCAGCCTGCCTGGCTTCCTATTTGGGGATATAATCTCGCCCTCACACTCACGCCTCTGCTATGATGTAACACAGCCAGGAGGGCTCTCAACAGACCTAAGCTGATGTCAGTGTCAAGTCCCTGAACCTCTAGAACTGTGAGTTAAATAAACCCCATTTCTTTATAAAGTCAGACTACCTAAGGCACAGTATTTTGTTGTAATAAATTTTTAAAAAACTGACTAGTACAATTGCTCATAGGATTCTGTTTAAATAAAAAAGAATAAATAAAAAAAATGTTATCTGAAGACTGTATCATTCCCCTACTTAAAACCTTTCATTTGCAAGTAACAGAAAATTCAATTCAAATCACTTTAGCAAAAATGTAACTGATAATGGGGTATATATAATAAGATGGCAGAATAGGAGATTTTAGCCTTCTTCTGCCCCCATGCCAAAAAATAATTAAGCAGCCACTCAAAAAATTTCTCTGAGCTCAGAAGTTCATGTAAGAACCACAAAATGATGGAATAAAAACCTAAGAATCATTTCTCCGCAAAATGTTGTAAGAACAGTCTCATTTCATCCACGTCATCCCATCCTCTAAGCTGGCACTGCTTAGCAATGATAGGAAACTCTTTGACCAGTGAGATCTCCTTGATTGAAAAAAGGAAAACAGAGTGAGCAATCTGCTTTCATACCCTTTAGGGCTACTGCCCCAGGGACCTTGTATTAGTCACCTTTCTGTTGCTTGAACGAAATATCTAACATATACAACTTAAAGGAAAAATGATGTATTCTGGCTGATGGTTTCCTTTGAGACACATATGTATCTCTGAACTATTCACCATATCCTAGAACCTGAATAAAGGAAGCACCATGTGAAACACTTGGACTGAAAATCACAGGGATAACTTCCACCCAAATCAAAATCAGTGTAGTGAATTAAAGATGAATGAAGGAAAGGGTAACAGAAAAAAAAAAAAAAACCCACATGCTCAAAGCTTCACAGAACACACAGGAAAAATCCAACTTCTTACTGTGGCTGCCAGGCCCTGCACCTGGCTCTCACCTATCCCTGCTAGTCCATTTGACCCATTTTGTCCCTGTCTTACTAATCTCCAACCACTCTTCCTTCAGTTCCTCAAACATGGCTAACTTTTTCCCACTTCAGGGCATTTGATCATATTGTCTTATTTTACTGAAATGTTTTTTCCAGTTTCATTCGTTTCCAATTCCTCCTCACCTTTCAGGACTCAAAGCAAGGGCCACCTCCTCTGAGAGGTCTTCTCCCTTCCTTGAGAGGAATTCTCCATCTCTTAGATGGTTCTCTTAGAAAATTCTATGATGATATTTCATTTACTATCTCTTTTTATCTTTCTTCCCCAGGTTATTACATGCTCCATGAGAAAAAACGAGTTCACTTGTGCTTTATATCATTAAACAGACATACAGTGATCTCAAATGAATTAGGTAAATGTATGGATCAATAAGTGAATCTGTATTGAAAATATGAAAAACCATAAATACAAACTAAACATGCTAAAGCTATCAACAAGATGCAACTCAATTTGAACCAAAATGAAAGTGGATGCTTAATGCTGAAAAATAATTTGTAAGCACAGCTCAAGGTTATAGTTACTAAGTAGAAGAAATCGTTAAGGGATCTTGTAATACTCCCTAGTTTAGAAGGGCAAGGGCCAGAGATAGGAACAAAACAAGCACTACCATTTATAGCCCCCTTTCTAATGGCAGATGGACAAAGAATTTAAGGCTTGAGGAGAAACTATTTTCCCAGTGTTTCACTTTTTTGAACCAGTTTTCTACTCTGAAGGCATAAAGAATTATGGCAAACATATTTCACAACCATTGAACAAATGTAGTCTTAAAAATGTTAGGGTCCACAACAGGGGGTGAGGAAACTGACTCTTTCAAGAATCATCATTCTAAGTCAAATTCTCACTGAAACAACTACCTACCTGAATTGAAGTAAAAAGGAAAATGCAGAGTACACTATTCCACAGAAAGAATAAGGCACAAACCCACTGGAATTGGAATTGGTTCAAATGCGTGGGTCAAGAAATCTAGGAAGAAAGCCTGTTAATAAAGCTACCAAACTTCATTATTCTTGACTTCAACTTCTTTCCCCACCACACTCAGGCCACCGACCAGATGAAAGAAGAATTCAAAGTATGGAAGAAAATCATTTACTTAGGATTCTACTATATACCAGAATAATCTAAACAACGGAACTGCAGTGATAATGTGTTTATTAAGCTATTAAATAATGAGTAAAGATGTCACAGTGCACCAACTCAACTTATAGACAAGACAAGGCAAATGGTAAAAGATAAGTCAAAAATTACTACAAGGGACTACACACACACACACACACACACACACACATACACACACTGTGGAGTAGGTGATACTCTAACAGAGCAAAAAAGAATGTGAAAGGAACAAGACAGACAAGCAAGTATTACTAGCAATGTTTTCAAATGCATTTCTACGTCTTTCTCTGGAATTGGCAGATGTTGGTAAAACAAACATTTACAAAACTTATCTTGCTATATATCTCTAAAAGGGCAGTAACAAAGTCCTCAGAAACAAAATTTTCAATTTTTTTATTAATGAATGATTGTTTTGGCCATCTCTGAGAAATAATTTTATAATAAAAACTGATTATTGATTAAGAATTCACAAGATAAATGTATTTATTGTGTTTATATGTCTATTTAAAATGTTATATAGCTTCATATTCTTTGGTTTTCAGGTAACTGCAGACAATGATGTTTTTCCATTAATGAAAAACAAAAAGATATTTAGTATATTCTTTAATTGGTGCCACCATATATTATGTAGTATATTTCACGTGTTATGATAATAAAATGTTTAGGTAAATTACCATCAATAAAATAATATTTTACAAGGGAAGGTAACAACCCTATTTCTTTTTCTTTTAATACCTAATCCCCAAAGCTATAAACCAAGTTATATGATAGGGCTCCCCAATAAACTCAGACTGTATTTACGTATATCATTTTTGTTTCAAGAACAGGTGCAGATAGAAAGGTGATATCCAAAGCAAAATATACTTTAAAAACCTGGCTCAAAATCAATCCCATAAACCCTACATCAAGAAAAAGAGAAAGGCGGGAGATGACTACCACAACCATCATTTTTTGTTATCTAATATACTATTATTACTATTTGTCTACAATGTAAGCTCCAGTAAAGACAGAGACTAGCTCTATTCCAGCTCACCAATAAAACAGTGGACAAACAAAGTAGATCATAGAACATAACTACGCATTCAAATTATATTTATTCCATGAATGAGTTAATGAGCAAATATGTGAGTGAACAGATAAATATTAATACAACAGATAAAAGAGAATAGAGTAGAAGACTTACTCCAGAGGGAAAAAAATTTAAACAACAATTTTTATACCCAATTCAAGAAAAGTGGATTTCCAGGAAGATGGCAGAGCAGTGAGAAGCAGAGAAAAAGCCTCTCCAAGATTTGTTGTCCAGACACTGGAATATAGCAATTTAGGGAAGAGAAGAAGGAGGAAAGCGTGTTTCCAGGACCCAGCAGGGCTCTGAAGCAAGAGTTGAAGCCCACGGGGAAAGCGAAAGGAGAGACCAGTGCACAAGAAAGAGGTGACAGACAAACAGCACTTTTGTCCAGAGCTCCAGCTCACGGCCCCAGCTCTCAGCGCAGGTGACACAGCTTGAGCCTGGAGATGCACAGTGACTACTGGTGACCACAGAGGCCTCCACGAAAAAACACACAAGTGCAACGGAGGGGTGGACACAGCGGACTGCAGTAGTTGTTGAGTTATCTGAGTTATCTGGTTTCAGATATCCCCCAGGAGACGGCAACCTGCCAGTCACCATCTTGGAAAGGGGCCAAGCTCAGAACTCAGAAAAGCTGCCTGTGGCTTTTGGTGCAGAGGCAAGGCTGGAAAAGGTGGAGAAAAGTTCAAATTCAAGTCAGCAGGAGGGCAAGGGGCCAAGTTCAAATTGGCAGGGAACTGAGTCTAAACACAGTGTGTCTCCAGCCAAACGTAATGGGTCCCAACCCCACAGCCATGGACAAGGCTGAACTTCAGCAGAACTGGTGAAGCCTTGCTATTGAACCCAACTGGGAACACTCACTACCCTGCCATAAGCCTACTGCTGGGATTAACCAACAAGGACCTGGGGCTGCCCACTCTGACTACCAATGATAACAGAGACACACGTGGAAGCAGACATTTCTTTTTCTTTTTTGTTGTTTCTTTTGTTGATGCTTTTTTATCTTCCTCTCTTGCTTTTCCCTCTTTTTCCTTTTTTTTTTTTTTTTTTTGGTTTTTTCCCCCTCTCCTCTGTTCTTTTTTCTTTTTTTATTCAATTTTATTTACCAAGAAAATGTATTGGTACATTGCATACATAGTGAGTACATTCGTCAAAGTTAATTTGTACCTGTACATGATATATCTTGGTTGTGCCCTCTTCTTCCCTACTACTCCCTTCCACCCCCACTTCCCTATTTACATTTTTCCATTTTTCCCTTTGTTTTCTTTTTCCTTTCATTCTTTTCCCCCTCCTCCCTTTCTAATTATCCTCTCTATTAAATATTATCTTTCTTATACATAGTATATCCATTATACCTTTTTGTCTTTATTTACACTTATGGTTTCTTGCCTTCCAAAATCTCTTACATACTCAACTCTGGTAACGTAGGGAAAAAATGAAAAAGCAATTTTCGAAGGGGAAAGAAAGCATTAAAAGGCAAAGTAATTCCCAAAGCTAACTGAAACTTTTTTTAAAGTTTTGGATAAAATAAAAAAGGAAAACAATGAATTTGGCAATAGATCAAATACGTAACATAAACCAGTTCATAATAACTCTATGTAGACACAAGAAAAAAAATTTTAATGGAAATATCTCAGCCAATGAATGCTCCCAATAGTGCTCTACTTACCAAGTGAGAAATTAAGATTTAATGTATGCCTTAAAGTCAGCAGAGCAAAGATATGTAAATACTCCATGGAAATATGTCTATGAAGGAAGCCAGAGGTCTCTACAAACACTGCCATATTCACCTTGGATTTATTCCTAGCAAATGTCAAGAGTCCCATGTAAAATTCCTCTGAGGAAAGAAATTCACTGCCAAATGGTCTGGATTAGAATTCCAGATTAAAAGGAGGCCACGTTAATACGTTTGCATTATAATTCCTTCATTCTTCAATTTTGTAAATACGAAGTTCACATATGGTTACTTGCTTATTAGGAGAAAAAACTTGTTTTTCTATAAAGAAAGCAACACTCTGGACTTTAATTCTGATTTTTGTTTCCTTCCTGGTATTTTTCTCTACTCTATTTGGAACAAAATCTTTATACTATTACAGAAACTGAATGCATCCACTAAATTGAACTCAAATCTACAAAGAAAAACACAAGTGCGTAGGTCTATGTGTATTCAGGGTATGGTAAGAAAAAATAAATCATATTTTGAAATAAAACAATTTATATTACAGATTTGAGAAAATTAGAAAAAACTGATGTAATTGTCTCACATTTTTAATTCCTATTTGTGAGCAAGAATACAAGAGATATTTTTAAAATTCATATAGAGAACGAACCTTCAATGAACCAAGAAATGCATGACCAAGCTTATACATATTTATAAATAGACAACTGATCCATAGTAGACTACAATACCAAAGGAGGTATTCTGTTGTTGTTTCATTTGTTTTTTCTGTCCATCCATGCTTCTAAGTCACCCTTTGGAGAACAACAGCCCAGGTAGTCTGAGTAACTTCCTAATGTATGCAGTTCTGTTGTCAATAATGGTATCATTCTCCACCCTAACCCCAACCACAGGGCTATCCAGAATTCTACTCTGGGAAAAAGAAATCATCTTTCTATTATGCTAAACCAAAATTCACCTGCTCCTTCCTAAGGCAACTCCCAGTAGCAGAAAATAAGAAGTCCATTCATTATAAAAGAAAATCAGACCAACACAAAAGGAACCAAACCTGAAAAACAGAGCTGCTGTAGAACCAGATCCAATAAAGCCACACCTACCCACTCTGAGGTTCTCAGTTACATGACCTACACATTTGTTTCCCTTTTGTTTTAAAGCTGGATTTCTGTCAACTACCCATTAAAGAGGTATGTTACTTGTAACTTATTTGCATCCACCCATAAAATCAAGACCCTAAAAAAGTCTAGTTGTATAGTAAAATAAAGTTAATTTCCATTCAGAAAAGCAGAGACAGGTTTACTAATTAAGTGAATATTTCGTACACTAAAAATTATCACGTATGAATGGCAATTTTTCAAGAATTAGAAAATGATTTAAATGAACAAATTCTGTATCACATGAGATTGTTACATGAGATATTTCAGAACTCACTATAAAATCACTACAGTCATCAATATTTTATAGTTATCTAAGTATATACTTTAAAAATTCAATATATTTTTCAATTCAATTTACCTATTAATCTGTTTATATATTCATTTATGCATCACTTAACAACAGGGATTCATACTAAGAAATGCATCAGTAGGCTATGTTGTGTCACAGACTAAGACAGCTGTGATGCCATTAGACTGATATAAACTTATGGGACCACTGTCCTATATCAAGGCTGTTGTTGACCAAAAAGTCACTATATGGTACATGACTGCTTATTTTTTTTAAAGGAATAAATATAGAAACTTGTTGAGTTGGGTTTTTAATTACTGTTTTTTAATTTCCTAAAAAATACAGAAAAAAAGCAATCTTCTTGTTCTTAAATTGCCACAATTTCAATTTCAAAGAATAAAATTTATTCCTTACTCTTTCATATTTAGAAATGCAATTATGCACACACATAAACCCAGAGGGCAGGGGAGAGTAAGAGAGGAGGAGAAGGAGAGGGAGAGGAGAGGGAGAGGGAGGGGGAGAGAGAGGAGGAGGAAAGGGAGGGAGGGAGAGAAGAAGGGAGAGAGGGAGGGAGTTAACGAAGGAAGGTGATCGCTAATAATGGGATCATAAAATTTTACCTGGAATACACTACAGTCTAATGGTACCCATGGCTTTTAAGAATCGGTTCCTATGCAACACAACAGGGTTGGGGACTTCACTCAAGTGGTACAGTGTTTACCAAGCAAGCACAAGGCCCTGAGTTCGATCTCCAGTACCAAAAAAACAAAAAACAAACAAAACAAAACAAAACAAAAAAAAAAACCTATACAACACAACAAATATCAACAAATATTCAAGAAGTTAGAAGAACCTTAAGGAGCTATGCTATGTAAGTAACATAGGTGAATTTTTCCATTTAGAAGTAAAATCCTCACTGTGGTCAAGTCCAAAAGCCTTGGCTCTGAAGTAGATGTGTTCAAAGCACAGCTATGCTGTAAAATAGTTAATGTGATCTAAATCAAGTCATTTAATGTCTCTGTGCCTCAGACTGCTCATCTGTTATCCAAAATAATCCTAACTACCTCTAATACTTATTACTTCATGTGATTTAGAGAAAACCTAAAAAAGTAAATACATGCAAAGTACTTGGAATTGGGATTAACATATTTAAAGCGCTCAATGCATTAGCTACTTTTTAGAACTATTTCAAGTATTTGAGTCTCAGATAAAAACCATGTCAGCATTTCCATTAAAGGAAATGAAAACCAGAAAAAACTTGAGTTGAAAACCCCAGAAAGTCAGTTTCACTGTTACTCTTAACAACAGAGCAGATAAAAACTACTCGGAATTCAAGGATAATGTCATCAAAAATACATCTGGAGTGAAATTTTTTCACCTACCTTTTTCAGTATCGTACAGTCCAAGTACATGAAAAACAAATGCACAAAAAAATGCAGTTAACAAAAAAAAACAATAACACAAATGCTTACATTCCTAGAGACTTCACATTTCTATATTCACAGAACATGGATATTTGTTCATGTTCATAAGCAAAACACAGACAAAAATCTACTGTGTACTTATCCACACAGAAACTATAAACTTATCCAAATATTTTAACCAATGTTCTTTTATCACAATGCAAAAAAATGAGAAAAAAAAATAAAAGTGAGAAAGAGGGGTTCAGGATTTAGCTCAGTGGTAGAGCACTTGCCTAGCAAGTACAAGGTCCTGAGTTCACGCCCAAGCACCACCACCCCCCAAAAGTGGACAAAGATATTATAACTTCTGGGAATTAAGAATAATTAAAAATCCACAGGACACAATGAACTTAAACTAACAGAAAATATTGCACTCTTCCCTCTCTTTGTTATTAAAGAAGGAAGTCAGCTATTATAATAAAGGAACCTAATACTTGTCTTAGTCAGCTCAGGCTGTTACCAAGATATCAAACTAGATGGCTTAAACAATAGACTTTTTTTTCTCTCACAGGCCTAGAGGCTAGAAAGTCTGACATCAAGATGCCAGCATAGTAAGAGTCCTGGTGTGACCTTCCTTTCTGGTTTGCAAATGAAGTCATCTTGTTTTGTCCTCACAGAGCAAAGAAAAAACAAGACAGCAAAGGAGTAGAAGATACATTCGATTAGATTAGATATCATGTCTCTTCTTCTAAAGGCAGTAATCCCATCATGAGGGCTCCATCCTCATGATTTAACTACCTACTAAAGGTTCCACTCCAAAGACTATCACATTAAGAGCTAGATCTCCAACATATGAATGGGGAGGAACACAATTTCATCAACAGCAATACTCAAGTGGTGCTGGGAAAATGGATATCCTATGCAGAAAAATGAAACTAGGTCTTATCTCTCTCATTATGTACTTAAATCAACTAAGAATGAATTAAAGTCTTAAATACAAGATCCAAAAGATATTAAAACATAGAGGAAATGCTTCACAACACTTGTATGGGCAAAGATTCAATAAATAAGACCTCAAAAGCAAAGACGATCGAAGCAAAAATAGATCAAGGTGATCACTTCAAACTTAAAACCTCCTATATGTCAAAGGAAACAACTAACAGAATTGGAGGAAATATTAGAAACCTATGCATCTAGGACAGAGGATTAATATTCAAAATATATAAGGAATTCAAACAGCTCAAAGCAAAAGAAAAAAAAATCCAATTTAAAAATAGCCCAAAAGGGCTCCGCCTCCTCCTGGGGAAGACAGCTCCAGACTCCATCTTCGGAGGGAGGCTTGAGCTTGCAGGTCAGGCCGCTTCCCAGTGTGGATCTGTGCTGGCTCCGCCCCTCTCGGGGAAGACAGCTCCAGACTCCATCTTCGGTAGGAGCTTGAGCTTACACGTCAGGCCGCTTCCTGGGGCGGATTTGCGCTGGCTTGGCCTGCGCACCGGCAGGGTGAACGTCAAATAAGGTGGGAAACATCTTGCACTGAAAGCACTGTTACCTCCCTCCCTCAGTGTTTTCTGTTGTTGTTGTTTTGGTGTTTTTTTGTTTTGTTTTGTTTTGTTTTGTTTTGTTTTGTTTTCCCATTTCTCTTCTGATCCAAGTCATCACTGTCTGGAAAAGCCAACAATACCCACAACACTAAGGAACTTTTAGAGACATAAACTATAAAGAGATGCGGGGGGGCTACCAAAGATTCCCCCAGGGAGCTGCAGTCTGACAACTGCCCCCAGACTTCATGCTTGGAGGCCAGGATCAACACAGTACCCAGCACTGACCACTGCAGGCTCAGTAGGACAAACGAGTACAGAATCAGGTTTTGGCCTGTGCCCCCCCCCCCGAGTGGTGGCCATCAGAGAAATCCCACTGTATGTGTATGTATACATAATATATGTATATATTGGTTTTGTTTCTCCTTATTTTCTCTTTCTCTTATTCATCCTGATACCTGTCCAATACATTCTCTTGTCTACATATTCTTTCTTGTTTTTGTTGTTTTGATTTTTACTTTTATTGACTCCTGCTTGGCTCATATCT
>PVJO010033347.1:0-12193 GCA_004026905.1 Hystrix cristata
AAAAAAAAAAAGAAAAAAAAGAAAATAAAATTGCAAGCTACCCAGCAGTCAGGAGGCTGAGACAGGAGGATCTCAGTGAGTCTGAGGCCAGCCTAGACTATCTAGTGAGTTCAAGGCCAGCCTCCACTACGTAGTAAGACCCTGTCTCAAAATACAAAATAACGTAAAATTGCAAACTACCTTCCTATTCGGGACCTCCGTCACACTTTCTCGGAGCTCTGACCACCGGCTGGATACTGTGCACTTTGCTTGTTGCGTGTACTGACCAATCCCTCCGGGTTACAGCCCCCGGGTTTGAACAGCACCTGGCCACAGAGGTGCTCAGTGCCCATTTCTAGAGTGATGAATGCATCTTCATTACTGTGAAGCCATCAATGGCTCCTTATCCATTCATGAGTTGATGGACACATACTCTGTCTCCAAGATCTTGCTATTATAAATTGCGCTGCTATAAGCATGAGTATGCAGCAGAATAGAAGAGAGATAAATAGGAAGCAGAGAGACATTCAAATCCTTCCTCCAAAATACGTATCGTGTTGTTTTAAAAAATTTCAATATAGGCTAATTTATTTCACTTATACTAAAAGTTTATCTTAGTTTGTTGAAAAGAAGTTGGTGTTGTTATCTGCTGCTTTTTTCTAAAACTTTAGGGTTTATATCGTGCACTGAGTAACTACTTTGAAGATAATGATACCCAGTGTAAAAACTGTTGCTATTCCCTTATTATCAAGTTATAAATTTTTCTTTCATAAGATAAAAAGAAAACAATAAAAGCCTCCTGCCCATGACAATGCAGAAATCAACTAATCTGGTGAAACAGAGAACTGCCGCCGGTTTCGGAAGAAGCCCCCGAAGTCGTGTGCACACTGAGGCGTCACAGCCGGTGCACGGCCGTCCTGCTGGGCCGCTCGGTCGGTGGGAGGTGCTCGGGGCTGGGGAGGAGGACAGTCGGGCCTTTCTGTGCCTTGGTGCTGTCTGAAAGCTTTGTAATGTGGAGAGAAAAGACAGGGGCTTGCAGCCTGCAGTTGACCCTGATCGCCACCCCTCTCCCGTGCCCCCAGGCCTTGCTTGAGGAGTCTGATCACCGTCTGCTCTCGGCTGCCGAGGCCTGCAAGCTGGCAGCAGCCTTCAGTGCCTACACGCCCCTGTTTGTGCTCACGGCTGTGGTAAGTAGAGCCTCGCTGGGCCTGGGCAGGGAACCAGTGGAGAGAATGGGCAGATACACAGCTACCCCATTGAATATAAGGGACCCGAGCGTGTGCAGATTCTGGTTCACAAGGGGGGTCCCGGAAGCAACCTCCTGAGGTGCTGAGGGGAGACTGTCACCCAGGGGATTCGGCTCCACAGATGGGTTTGAGAACCACCACACTGTCGTTCTGGCTGCTAGTAAATGAATGCTGTGTTTGTAAGCAGCAGCCTTATTTCACAGAGAGACTTACGATCCATGTACAGACTTTGCTGAAACAAACCACAGTAGCGACCACCGATCTGCCATCCCCCATCAAAGAGCAGCAAGGGGGCCAGCTCATTTCTCTTTTTTGAGACAAGGTCTCACTATGTGGCCAGGCCTCCTTGAACTCTCTGTGATCCTCCCGCCTCAGCCTCCAGAATGCTGGGATGACAGACTCAGGCCACCACATCAGGCTAAAGCTCCTTTCTTTCTCCTTTCTATCAGCCAATTGCTTACCTCCCAGTCTGTCCCAATGACCAGAAACCATGCAAGTCCTTAATACGGTGGCGTGTTTATTTTCCTACAGTACCTTAAATGATTATCCTCTAGGAATGGAAGACACGTCCTGGCAGGCTTCCCTATGCAGCTCAGTGTCTGATGTTGCCTCTGCTGCTTTCCCCAGAACATCCGCGGCACATGCCTGCTGTCCTACAGCAGTTCCAGCGACTGCGCCCCAGAGAGGAGGCGCCGGTACCTGTGTGAGGCCAGAGAGGCCTTCGAGATCGGCCTCCTGACCAAGAAAGACGACGAGCCAGCCGGCGGGAAGCAGGAGCTCCACAGCCTGCTCAAGGCCGCCTTCGGCCTCGCCACTGTGCACCGGAGACTGCACGGGGACACAGACGCGGTGCGCGCGGCCAGCCGACTCTGCCTGGAAGCTATGGGGACACTGTACCGGTTCAGCTCCGCCTCCAGAGCTCAGGACAGAGAGGCTCTGTCCCGGGAAATCGTGTCTGGGATCAGCCACGTGAAGGACCACTTACAGGTCCGGGGCTTCTCAAATTTGGATGACAGATCATATGTTCCGGAGAGTTTCAAGTGTGGCTTAGGTAAACCTATCTTGCATGGACAAGTGGATTTCCAAAAAGTCCTCGAATCCTATTCACAGCACCATGCCTCGGTGTGCAAAGTTTTTGAAAGCATGTGTGGAAACAGCAAGAATAAAGAGAAAGATGCAAAAGCAGAAATCTGCATCACTGCCTTAAAAACAGAAACTAAAACCCTGGACACCGTGAGTGCCACTCAGGACAAACCACACTCTCCTGCCGGCTGGGGGACATCTTCCTCCCAGATGGCGAAGGGTGGCAAGGAGAAACTCGGAAAGGCAGGGAGGAGAAACTGGGCCCATTCTGAGGCGTTTCGAGTCTCCCTGGATCAAGATGTGCAGACTGAGACGGAGCCGCCTGGTCACAGCAGCAGCGAGGTTTGGAACAAGTCACTGAGCGACAGCGAGAGCTCTAGTTCCTGGAGCAAGCTGTCGGGGCTCAGCTCCTCCACGAGCTGGGAGGAAGTGAACTGTCCGGGGGAGCCGGGTCCTCCAGCCAAGCCCCCTGCGGACACCCAGTGTCCCACTGCCTCGTGTGAGGAGCCGGAGAGGGACAGGAACAGCAGGGCTACGCACTCGGTGTCTTCAGACCTTCGTGGTCTCTCTCCACAGGCACCCAGGGGTGACAACGAAGCATCCTCCCCAAGTGAGCCGTGCGAACCCCTGTCCGCACTGAACTTCAGTCCCTACGGCACTCCCAACACCCATGCGGCCCCTGCAGCTGGGCTGTCCGGGGCTCCGCGGGCCACCCAGGAAATTAGAGACACAAGGCCCCGAAATACTCCTGCTCGCTGCAGATCCCCCTGTGCGCCTCGGTCTTCAGATTCCACTCAGCATGGGCACACGGCCGCATGTCCTTCCGTGCAGGAAGAAGAAGCCTTTGAAGTCCTGGATTTTGCAGAAACTATCTCAGATGCCCCAGACAGGCTCGGGGCAGAGATGGGAAAAGAAGTCTGTGCATGGGGCCCAGGTCCTGAGTGTAAAGATGTCCTCTTGTGGGGGAACCCCAGAGCAGAGACAGCAGAGAGCACCCAAGATGTGCCCCTGGACTGTCACGCTGCGCTGGGCAGTTCGAAGAGTGACAGTGCCAGGCTGGGCTGCGGCTCTCTCACCCATCGTGGTCTGGTTCAGCAGCCTTACTCAGAAGAGCCCAGCGGCTCTGTGGAGGAGCAGGACTTCGAGCCCGATGCCCCCACGGAGGACGAAGGGGGCCACCTGCTTGGTGGCACCCACGCCCCCTCCACAGCCAGACCTGGCCCCTGCACACCAGGCGCTCTGAGGCAGCCACCGGGGCAAAGGACAGGGACCCCCAGCGCACCCTTCCTGGTCCTCAGTGAGGACTGTGCCACCACAGAGGAAGCATCCACAGCAGGATGCGAGCTCAGCTGCAGCCAGCGCTCTGGCTCCTCCCTATCGTGGTGGCTACAGTCGCCAGCGCTCTCCAGTGGCTCCTCCAACGGGGAGCACTCGTGGTCCTTCCTGAATTCCAGCGGAAGCTCCCTGCTGTCCTGGCCAGGGACGCTGCAGCAGGAGGTCCTAGAGGCTCGCACCCTGCAGCCCGCTGACCTGGAGAAGCTGCTGGCGGGCGTGGGGCATGGCTGGCTGCTGCAGAGACTGCAGAGCACGGGCGTGTTCAAGCCTAGCCAGCTCCAGAGAGCGCACAGTAAGCATCCGAGTTTGTGGCTCTGGGAGGCGCTTGCCACAGAGACCACTTGAAGGTCATGAAATATGTGCTGTGCTTTGTGATGTCTGTGAGTTCACAGAGAAAAGTTCCCTCTAGGAGCATCCCTGTCGTTTCCTGAGACGGAGCTCAATAGCTGCAAGGAGGAGAGACTCGTGTGCTGCCTCACATAGTGGAGGTTTGCGATCAGAATGCACAAGGTAGCCAAGCGTGCTGGTACACTCCCATAATCCCAGCACTCTGGGAGGCTGAGGCAGGAGGATTGCAAATTTGAGCCTGGCCTTAGCTGAGAAACTGAGTGACTTATTGAGACCCTCTCTCAGATTTCTTTAAAAAGGCGAAAGGGCAGGGAATGTAGCTCAGGGCCAAAGCCCTGGGTTTAACCCCCAGTTAAAAAAGAAGGAACTCGTTTAACATTGTTTTTGTCTTTGTTGTATTGTGTTTGTTGTGCACTGGGGATTGAATCCAGGGCCTTCTCATTGAGCTGCACCTCTTATTTTTTATTTTGGGCCAACATCTTGCTAAGTTGCCCGGGCTGACCTTAAACTTGCAATCCTCCTGCCTCAGCACTGCCCCACCCCCGCGCACACACACACACACACACACACACACACACACTCACATACACGTAGTAACTGGGATTACAGGTGTGCACCACCACACCAAGATCTAGGCTTAGTTTAATGCCTTGCCCGCCAAAACAAAAAAGTTCGTGATTTAAAGACCACTTGTTCCAAAACAATCTCTTTCTGGCATATGAGAACCTGCCCCAAGGTGCTGGGAGACCAGAGGAGAGGCAGACAGACCCAGGGTCGCACAGAGTGCAGTTGACTGAGGACTTACTAACAGAAGCATGGTTCTGGGTAGCAGCAACACAAGTGGATGCCCACGGCGCCGGTCAGAAGTGCAAGCGACTTCCTCCAGTCCAGGAAGTTTATCTCAAGCTCCTACCAAAACTATCAGGCATGTTCCTGGCACCGGCAGCAGCAGGGTCCAGTCGCAAAGCTCCACCTGCCACACTAATGGTTGTGCTAGTTTATAGTGTGCTGGGAAACTACAGGGAAAACTGACCAGCTAGTCAGCTGCCATCAGAGCAGTTACAGTTCAGGGTGGCAGCCATCAGGTCACACTGAACTCATACACTGTTCTTCGTTGTAACAAAGTGTTACCTCGGGCTTGTACTTTATTAACTTTTTAAAGGTAGTAATAGAAGAGGACAAAATTCGAGAAAATATACTAAAAAGTTAGAGATTTCAGATGAGCCATTTTAGGACTTTTGTCACTTCAACTTTATTCATGATTCATAATATCTTTTTTTAAATGAGCCCCATTTTCATTGTATCTTTTGTTCCAGATGCTCTTCTGTTAAAATATTCCAAAAAGTCTGACCTGTGGACAGCCCAGGAAACAGCTGTGTATTTGGGGGACTACCTGGATGTGAAGAAGAAAGGCAAACAAAGAAACGCTTTCTGGGTTCACTATCTTCACCAAGAAGAAACTCTGGGGAGGTATTGCTAAAAAACAAATCTGTCGGCACTGTAGAATGAGCTAATCTCGTCTTCTCTAAGGAATCATTCATTCTGAAAGGACTGGGGGAAAGGGCAAAAAATGTATGTTTTCAACTTTTTATTCCTCTTTCTCTTCATCTCTAGTTCATTAATGACAGTTACCACTTACTGAAGACTCAGGTTATGTCGGTCGGCCACTTTGCTGGATGCTTTGGATACATGATCTCAAATCCACCAGGGAGATATTTTTAACTCCATTTTACAGATGAGAAAAATGGAGTTCTTGGACATCTGGTAGGCCAGGGAATTTTAAGCATTCTCCCTAAAAATAGTGGCAAAAAAAATAGCTAAACTATGAAAGCCATACTTTTAAGTAAGTTGGTGAGCCTACAAAAATGGCAGGAAAATCCTGTGAGGCCAAGGATGACACATCCCAGGGATATAAATGATCACTGAACTCTTAGGCGCCCTCTGTAGAAGTGTGGGCAGGTGCAGTGAGGGGCAGCTGGAGTCAGAAGCCCCACCTGAAAGGGAGGAGCTCAGAGACCACTCAGGAAAGGCAGGGACTCAGGAAGGCTGTGTCCTCTTCGTAAAGGGGATCCTAAGACACTCCACCCCACTGAGACCAGTGCTTGGAAGGTTTTCTGTTTGGCCTTAGTCCTTAAACAAAACCTCACCAGAAAAATTCATGATGCCTAATTTTATACCATTTCTAAATTTTAAAAGACCTATAAACCAAAACTTTTAAAGTTGGCCCTGTACCTTACCCAAATTGAAATAATTTAAGAAATAAGAAAGTAAAGAGGAGAGAGAGAGACTTTTTAAATAATAAAAATGTATTTCTTGAAAAGTTGATTGTACTTCTTGAAAAGTAAACATGTACCTGCACTTAGTAGGTGCTAAGCCCTGATTGAAGTGGTTAATATACTAATTTAATTAATCTTCACAAAACCCTATGAGGTAGGTGTTATTATTATCTCCATTTTACAGATGAGAGAACTGAGTCACAGAAATGTTCAGAAATATGCCCAAAGTCACATATATAAGTGGTAGAGTGAGCTGTTATAAGTCAAATGGTTCTTCCTCCCCCCAAAATTTATATGTTAAAGTTCCCAGTGCTCACACTAGAAATAGTCACTTCAGAGGTAGTTAAGATGAGGTCACTGTGGATTAGGGTGAACCTCCCCTAACCCAATATAACTGGGATCCCTATAAATAGAAGAAATTTGGAGATATATGTGATCAGTGAGAATGCCATGTGAAGACTGTAGTTACGTTGCCACAAGACAGGGAACTTCCAGAAACTAGGAAAGAGACCTGGAACTGGCCCGTCCTTGGTGCCGTCACAGAGAGCTTGGCCCTGTGGCACTTCGAGGTGGGACTCCAAGGCTCCAGAACTGTGAGATAAATTCTGCTGTTGAAGCCATCCCATCTGTGTACTTTGTGACAATTCTTCAGAAACTAATATACCAGGATATGTCATAGAAGGATCTAAGAGAAACAAATCGAGAATAAGAGACATGGAGAATGGATGGGAAGATTCAACATACATCTGATTAGAAGAAGATAATAAAGTAAATAGAAGCCATAATTGAATAGAGCATTTGTTAATTTTTCAGAATTGTCAAAAGACATTAATCTTCAAATCTAAGAATCATAATGAATTACAAGGAGGATAGAAATGCAAATAAGTAAGAAACTGGAAAAAGGAAGGAAAGAAATCATAAATCCACTCCTAGGAACGTAGCAGTCAAACTTCAGACTAACAAGGACAAAGAAACAGTCTCAAAAGTAGTTAAAAAAAAAAAAAAGATTACCTACAAAGACAAAGAAATGTCAACTAGACTTACAGCTGATTTTTCTGTGGCAATGACAGAGGTCAGAAACAATGGAAGCCATGTATTTGAAACAGAAGCCTTGTACTTGCCTTTCATGGAAGGCAAAATAAAGACCATTACAGATTAACAGGAAAATGGCAATGAGAGCTTACCACTCACAATCCTTTGCTAAAGAAAAACAGTCCCAGGAAAATAGTACTAAGTGAAAGAGAGAATGACCTTTGGTTCACATACTGAGGATCCATCCATGCAGGGCAGGAGGTCCTCTAGTTCCTCTAGCAGAACCCTCAGGGAAAGCTTCAGTACCAGCCCCACAGGGCTTTCCTTTAATGTACACCCCTGGCCTTAGTCAACAAAAGTAAAATTGTGAATTGGCTCAAACTATTCGCAGGCCTCAGGTTCTCTCCACCGCAGATCTGCCAGAAGCACCGGGATATCGCTCTTAGGACAGTGGTCCTGCTGTGGGCTGCTGCCTGATGTCCTGAGGGCCCCCCTGCAGCCCCTGCTGTCAGAGTTCCTTTCTGACCCTCAGGAGTCTAGATGGCTGAGACTGTAGCCTCCCTAGATTCCACTGCACACAGGAGGCGGTTTACTCCTACTGAGGTCTGCGACTCTGACAAGTCACAATTCCTTCCAGGAACACCTGAAATTACTCGTAAGTTCACATCAGTTTATAGCAAGTATAAACTACAGTAAAGCGTAGCACTTAGCACTTCCATAATCCTTTACTGACTTGTATCTTCTCCCTTCGAGCGTACTACAAGTCCTTGAAATATACAAATCACATCTCACACTTTCTTCAACACACTCAGGACTAGCCTGTTGCTGTGCACATAACAGGTGCTGATAGAAAATGAGTATCCGTAATCATTACAAGGCAGGATTGGAGGGGAGGCTTCAGATGGCTTGACAGGTATAGGGCCACAGAGCAAGGAGTGAAAGAACTGGCCCAGAGTTGATGCACTCCACATACACCATGCTCCCCAAATAAACAGTGCTCCCCTGCTTGGCTTACCAAAGAGGTCTGGAGAGCTGCTACATGAAGTGGACACTTTATCCCCATAATCAGCATCATTCTGGCTTCCCTAGTATGAGGTATGTGTCATTGTTCACATAGCTCTTACAAAATTGTTTGAATCATGAGCTAAGTCAAGATAATTAATATCAATGATATAAGGTAGAGAAAGTAATACCTTTCAAGTATTTTTGCTTCTCTTTTTATCTCCTCTGGTGTTAGTCAGCTTTCCCATTGCTGGGATAAAATACCCAATACCCACAATTTAAAGGAGAGAGGTTTTTTTTTTTGGTTTATAGTTCCAGTAGTTTCAGTGCAAGGTAGACTAGCTCCAAGGCAAAAAGGACCTAGTGAGGGAATGCTGCTCAACCCAGGGCAGCCAGGAAGCAGAAACCAAAGGAGGTGCTGGGGTCAAGAAACACCCGTCCAGCTCACACCTGTGACCTGCTGCTAACCAGGCCCCCCGCCCAACAGCACACTCAGCTGTGAACCCATCAAGGGATGAATCCGCTGATGAGTGTAGCACCGCATGACCCAGTCACCTTCAAACACATGGGACTGTGGGGGCACATCTCAGATCCAAACATAACACCTCTCCGCCTCTGTAGTAAAGAAGATGGCTCTCACGCCTTGTTGCTTGGTCTCCTCCATCCTTAGGTATGTCGGGAAAGAATACAAAGAGCAGAAGGGACTTTGGCCTCATTTCACTGATGTGGAACGGCAGATGACCGCACAGCACTACGTGACAGAGTTTAACAAGAGGCTCTATGAGCAAAAGATCCCAACACAGATATTCTACATCCCGTCCACAATATTACTGGTAAGGTCTTAAAAAGCAAGTGTCTGGTTAAACAGCCTATAAATATATGTTAAGGGAGATTTCTAGTACCAACCTGTTTACTTCCACCATTGTTCTGATAAAATCCAACAATCCCAGTTCCCAGGCTCCCTCTTCCAGTTCATCAACTTCGTCTTTTTAGCTAAGAAACGTGACCCTCTGTCCCCACAACACATCACTGAGGTCTTTCAACTCACTCTGAACATCAGTTGGTCCTGGTGTCTGGTCCCGTACAGTGAAGTCAGCATTTTAGTACTTTCTTTTTGTACTGACTCTGTGCCTGTGGAGAGGGAAAGGACTGTGAAGATACACCTCCTACACAGTATCTTCCCACAGTAATGCATAAACCCTGTTTCACTCTGTTAGTCCCTATTCCTTGTGACCAAGAGATACTAAGCTCTGGCTTCAGCACAGTCAGTTAGAACAAACAATCATCACTTTTTTGCTTTCGATTAATTCTAATTGTTGAAAAATTCTTAGCTTTGGCCCAAATCTGTCCTCCTCCATCTTCTATGCATGGATCACAGCTTTGCCTTCTGGGACCGTTGAAACCAGTCTCTCATCACCAAATATCCTTTTTCTGAGTTCTCGCTTCCTTAGATCAAGAATCTCCTACCTTGGATTGAGAATATGCTAGATCCTTAGTAAGTTCATATTACAATGTTTTCATTGCCTGAGACAACTTTAGCTGTTTTTTTATTATTCATAACAGTAACAACTATCATCCATTCTGTACTTTCTTTATGTCACGTATTGTTAAACAGTTTAGAAACATTAATTCTAACCTTTGCAACAACCCCAGGAAGGCTATGCCGTCACACAGAGATGCCTGAGCGGGTATTCCAACCCAGACCCCGTGGGCACGCTCTGCCCACATCCCCTGGCCAGGCGTCCCTGGCCTGAATCATTACAGGAGCTAAGCTTCAAATGAACAGTTTAATACATGATCAGTCATAACTTGAGGCTCTGTTTTATGCCACACACAACACTGAGCGCTGTCCTTACATTTTCTCTCCTGTAACTCTTTTAACAAACCCAGAAGTAGTTGTTACTAACATTATTTCCACTTTAGTGACTGGGAGGTTGAAGTCTAGAGAAGGAGAGGAGCAAAACTCCTCTGTGATAGAGCCTAGATCCCAACTGAGATCTACCCGAGTCCAGAGGCCATGGCTCTAACTATTGTGATACCCTGCCTCACACTCTGTTTTTCAGATTTTAGAAGGCAACACAATACAGGGATGTATCAGTGTGGAACCTTACATCCTGGGAGAATTTGTAAAACTATCAAATAACACAAAAGTGGTGAAAACAGAGTACAAAGCCACAGAATATGGCTTGGCTTATGGCCATTTTTCTTATGAGTTTTCTAATCATAGAGATGTCGTGGTTGATTTACAAGGTATGTGAAACTGGAAAATTTTTTTATTTTGAATATTACTTATATGTAAATGTAAATTCTCATAACTGGCCTCATTAATCATTATTTAATAGACACTTTTGTGTATAGGCCACTCCTTAGAATTAATTGCTTTTACAATACAAGAGGTGATCAAAATACCAGTGAATATTTAAATATTTTTAAATTCATTACAGATTGCCATGAATCGCCCACAAAACATTCTCCCTCACCTTGAACACACTCATCCCCATGTTTTTATCGCTTTCTGAAGCAGTTCTAGAGTACTCTTTAGTGTCTTTATGAGGCGTGATCAAAAATGTGACTGCTACTGCCCAGTGCCATCCAACAGAGAGCCAGGCTCATAAAAACACGGCACTGTGTCCCTCCACCTTGTTAACTGGATCTCCACAAAGCCAAAATGAACATGAAAGGCGAACATTTTGAATCAGTTCAGGACACTGAGGCAGCCAGGGCAGTGCTAAAGACGCTCACAAAAGAGGACTTCCAGAACTGCTTCAGAAAGTGGCAGGAACAGTGGGATAAGTGTGCTAAAAGGAGGGAGAGTATTTTCACGGCGATTGACAGCAATGGGTCTTTTACCATAATAAACTTTTAATTTAAATTTTCCCTATATTTTTCTAACATATTTCATATGTAACAAATCATTCCTGAAAGAAAATAATGTCTAAAACTTCTGTAAGTGCCTAAGGTGTTAGATAATCAGTGAGAAACTCTGCCTCATATTTTGTTGGGCTTAATTCCAGAGCAAATACATAATAAATACTTTTTGTTCACTTGAGTGGATTTGAGTGATGTAGATTTCTTATTATTACATGTTTTCCACAGGACAAAATCTTGTTTGCACATTTGCTTTTCTCCAGCCCTTTACCATTATTAAACGTGCGACCAGGCATGGTGGCACACCCCGGTAATCCAGGACTCCAGAGGCTGAGGCAGGAAGATTGCCTTAAGTTCAAGGCCAGTCTGGGTTACATAGTGAGTTTAAGGCCAGTCTGAACCACATAGAGAGACCCTGTCTCAAAAACAAACAAAAAGCATAGTACTAAGTTTCAAAATTGAAATCATTATGAAATAGAAAGCTGTACAAATCCCCTATGATGAATGTTATCACTATGTATATCTAAAATGTACCATTAAAATAAAATTTAAAAAAAAGAAAAGAAAACTGTATCTACTTCAGTCTGACCTTTTAGAACTATTCTGTATTAATATTTCACTTTTGTTTCAGTTTGTCTGATATTTTATACATCTGAATTCTTATTAGCAAATACTCTACCATTCATGTAAATGACAAACTGTATTTATTATAATTATTTTAATAATGATTCTATGACCACTTCAAAACCTGTCCCATTTTTCATTCCCTGTCATATATGAACTCTACCTATTCATAGTTCATCGACCTATCCCCTGCTTAGCAATATTAGCTCACTAAGTGTCCCTGCTGGGTCCCTGGTGAATGTGGCAGTGTGTGGTGCTGCACCCCATTCAGTATCTGTTGAATGAACAGGGGAATATATATTAATGCTGAAGGCACTGGTGCATAATCTTCTAAATAATGAAGGTGTACACAGTACTGTGACTTTAGTAGTTATTCTGCATGCTCTTTATTGCTTTTTA
>PVJO010033348.1:0-12198 GCA_004026905.1 Hystrix cristata
AAAGAATTTTAAAAGAATATTCTTTTATTCATTCTCTTATTCATGATTCATTCATTCATTCAAAAGTTCTCCTTGAGCACAATCACAGATACAGGGTAAGTGAATGTGAACAAAATCGATGGGATTTTTATCTCCCATTATTTATCTGAAGTGGGTAGATTCCTTTCGCATGGTGGGGCACAGTGCTTGGGGACCAGGCACATGGCAGCGCGGTCTGGTAGGAGTCTCGATAATATTCAGCAAGTAAGAAGCTTACAGGGTCGGATGCAACAAACAGCTACTCCGAAAATACGATTGTGGCTGGGATCTAGAGCCTGTTTTCAAGGTGTAAACGCAAGGAACACAGATACTTAACTCCGCCCCTCCTGGCCCCTCGGGACTTGTTGATACCAGCTTCCTGGACAGTTTCCACACGACTCACTACATCTCTGCAAGTATGCGAGCTGTTTTCTTCACTTGCACCATTCCCAGGGGAAACCTCTTCTTAAAACATTTTATGCCTGATTCGAAAATAAATTTTCATACTATAGACTACTGTCGTTTCTAAAAAAAGAAAGAAAAAAAAAGCCAGTGCCCAATCTTTTATGACTACTTTGTCAAAAGCCTTCAAATCTTGCCTAGTTTAGAGGGAAACTTCAGTTCTTCTTTCTACTTTGCAGCCCATTGGCATTTAGAGCACTGATTCTCAACTCTGGCTGCCCCTCAGGATTCCCTGGGGAGCTTAAAATACTAAGCTACCAGCCCCCCCAGCCCAATTAAATCATAACCTCGGGGGATGAGATGTGAAACTCCCTGGGCTCATTACCTCTATTACCTTTGCAATCTGTCTATTTGTTCTGGCACCTAATTCGGGCTCTCATTACCTCTTAGTTTTGCTAATTAAACAGGATTTTAATTGTTCGTTCCCTTTCTAATTTCTTAATAATAGCAATGGCGGCCACAGTCCTGGTGGCGACGGTGGAGCTGGAGAGATACACCAGGCAGCAAACAGTCAGCGAAGACGTACTCTGTGGTCCGCATAATGCTGAGCTCAACACCGTGCACAGGCTCATTTCCACACAGCTTTGTGTGGAAGGATCAGCCTTCCTCTAGTCTGTCTGTATGTATGTATTTAGCAGGAGTGGGGATTGAACGCAGGGCATTTGCACTGAGCTACATTCTCAGTCCTTCATAAACATTTTTTTTTTTTTTTTAATTTTGAGACAGGGTCTCACTACATTGCCCAGGCTGGGCTCTGACTTGCGACCCTCCTGTCTCACAGTGCTGGGATTACGGGCGTGTGCCAGAACGCCTGGCTTTTAATCCCCATTTAGCAGATGAGGAAACTGAGGCAAAGAGAGACGTGGTAATTTTCCTGAAGCTGCGCGAAGAGAAAGAGGTGGAGCTGGAATTCAAATCTGCTGCATTTTACAGGCCCAGACACAAAACATCTTCCTCCCTGAGTATCTCTCCCTGGCTTTCTTCTGACACATTATCTACCTCTCTGCTGCTCTGACTAGAAAGTTGAAAATGCTGGTCTTCTCCCTACCTGCAGAAGTCCAGGTTCACATTAAGGGTTTTCTCATAGATGACACTTAAGCTTTTGAGGTCTGTTTCTGCTTTGCTATGTCAGAATGTAAAGTACAATGTATAATCTACCGGAAACTTGTCCGTTCTGCCATCTGTAATACAATGTGTACCAAGAGCTCATGCTCATCTGCCCACAGACAAAGTAAGAGCCCACGCTCCAGCACAGGGATTTTTATTTGCAGAACACACATTTAGAATGGTTGGATGTTTGTCTGGCAGCTGCAACTATGTGTGCAGAACCTTCTTTTTTTTTCCTTTTTGTTCATTTGGTTTATTTGGTGCTGAGGATCGACCTCAGGGCCTTGTGCTTGCGAGGCAAGCACTCTAACCACTGAGCTCAATCCCCAGCCCCACGTACAGAACCTTCTTGAGGAATTAGGAATCTCGTGTATTTTTCTATCACACTGATATATAGTGCTTGTCTAGAAAGAAAATAATTAGAAAAGACCAAGACGATATTAAGTATTAATACAGTATCCAAGAGGGAAAAAAGGGTTACAGGAAGCAGAGGGCAGTGCATAGTATCAGATGTCACCATGTCGAGAAAGCAGGAAAATACCTGGATTTGGTTATTAGATGTTGGTGGATGGAGCCAGGCTGCCCCGGATTGGCAGGGAAAACGATGTAGCAATTAAGGCACGAAGACTAGAGTGGGAATTGTGAGACGGGAAGCAGGATAATGCTCGCAGAGGAAGGCTGGACATGGGTTTTCTTTGATTTTTCAGAGATGAACACTGTGCAATAGGAAGGAAGGGAAATTCAGGGTACACGTGTCAGCTTTTAAGGGGAAATCATGTCCTCTAAAAGGAGCTAGAGAAGAGACGGTAGACACAGAGACAAATGTGGATAAAAGGGAGGACAGAGGGCCACCTTGGGACCTGCTACAGTGGGATGGGGGTGGCACAGGACAGAGATCAGACAGAGGACACTGGGTAGAAGGGGACAAGCCAGTGTTGTGGTGGGATGGAGGAGGGTTGGACACCTTCCACCGTGGCTGGCTCAGACCACCCCCAGCCTGGTCCTGGGGCCCTGTTCAATGTGCTGCTCATGCCTTGGTGACCAGCCACAGAACCCGCCTCCACAGTGTGCATGTCTGGGGCAGCCACCTCTGTTCCTTGCCCAGCTGTCCTCGCCTGGCTCCCTGAGCCACACGTGACACAGTCCCATACACTACCAAGGGCCTGCACTGTAAGCTGGTCCCATGGTTACTGGCAACCACACGAGCTCACTGTGCCACTCCTCATATTCTATGTGTATCTTCCCTTTCCTCCACTAGACTCTAAGCTCTTAATGAGCAAGGATTATCAGTATAACTTCAAATGTCCTCGGAGAGGAAATAATACATCTGGGATTTGCTCTAAACCACAGTGTGATGGGGAGGCAGGGCATGGACAGGGAATGTGCGGGCTCGCTGCATAATGTGCTTTACTTTTCTTGTTGGCGAAGTCATGAATCCCAATGCCTTACACCTAGCACAAGAGCCTGGTTCCCATCATCTGTACAGTGGACAGGTCAGGAAACACACAGGTCCTCTAGCTGCATCCCCAGTGGCTCTGTGACTCATGGTGGGGGACAAATACCGTTTGCGGGGTGAGGGCATCCTACCACAAGCAGTGACCCAAGCTCCTAAAGTCCATGAAGGTGGGATGTGAGGGTCATGGTCCAGCAACATCTCCTGTCTCTCTGATTTCAGTCCCTGGTATGACCTTCCTGGGCCACACCGCTCCAGGCTCCCAGGCCCCTCCAGACCTCACTTCGCCACAGTGCTTTTGTTCCATAAGGTTTAAGGGGTTCTTTCTTGGAGCTGGGGGTCCTGGAGAGCCCGGTGGACTGCTGCTTTGTAGCTACAAGGGACACAGAATTCTGAATGCGCTCCCAGGACAGAAAGCGTCTGCCGTGTGCCAGACGGCCCTGGGGAGCACCTGAGTGGGGAGGGCATCTGTGCAGACCAGGACAGTGGCTAGGACTGGCATGTTTCCAGGTCAGTGGCGGAGGTGGTGTGTGCCTGTGTATTGAGGGCGAGGGATGAGCAGGAGTGCAGAAGATACAACCTGAACCGAGTGGGGTGGTGCATGCCTGTAATCCCAGCACTCTGGGAGGCTGAGGCAGGAGGATAAAGTTTGAGGCCAGCTTGGGCAATTCAGTGGCTTAGTGAGACCCTGTCTGAAAATATAGAATGAAAAAGAGTGGGGCTGCAGCTCAGTGTAAAGGCTCTGGGTTTGATCCTCAGCCACACACACTCACACACACCCCCCTCATTGTTAACCCCTCGACTGTACTCACACGCTGGGGGAGACACTGTTATACCCATCGGCTTCTTGAAGGTAGAGGGGAGACGGGGCATAGGAGAAGGCTAGACACAGTGTCCCCTTTGGTGCTTTATGGTGAAACACTTACCAAGTGTGCTGGAGATGGCGACCTTGTGTCCTTCACTGTGGCACTGGAGGGGACATCGAGGAGAGGCCATTTCATCTGCAGGTACTGTACAGGGGACAGAAAACACAAAGCCATCGGTGAGAAGAGGTCTCTTAAGTGCCCAGAGCAAGCAGATCAAGAGCCCTGTGCCGGGTCAGGCCTGCCGTGCTAGCTCACGCCCACTGCACAGGGTCAGGTTCCCAGTGGCTCAAAGAGGGCACAGCAGACACCCACAGTCAGCCTACACTCCTGTGTCTGCTGTCACCCTGGGGGGACACAAATGACAACGAAGAAAACCTAGAAGTCAAGGACAGAACCGATGCATCCCACACGTCCCACAGTCTCCCAAGACCATGTCCATGAG
Source organism: Hystrix cristata (assembly GCA_004026905.1). NCBI lineage: Eukaryota > Metazoa > Chordata > Mammalia > Rodentia > Hystricidae > Hystrix > Hystrix cristata. The sequence continues at coordinate 4,349 of PVJO010033348.1, forward strand.
TGCTCTCTGCTCTTGTCAAGGGCCGGGCCAGATCCTCAGGGACCAGAGGGTCCTGGATGACGGTCCTGCCTGGTCGGTTTTCAGCCCTCACAGCATCGTGCACGGTGCGCCCTGAGAAACAGACTCTGCAAAGCAGAGATGAGCAAACAGACCAAACCCATCGCCTGACACTCAGAGAGTCGCGGTAATTATCTGTGCCCAAGCTTGCTCATCTTCATCACAGTGGTTCTCAGTCTTGGGAAGATTCAGTACCCACCCGCTCCCGTGTGTCACTGTGAAAAACCCAAACATAAGAGCTACCCCCACTCAACACTCATAGCACACACACTTTCAGCGAGAAACCTCGCCTCCACCCAGCACGGCCAGTCTGGCAAAGGGCCCGGAGGAGGGAATGGGTCGGCAGTCAGGGGCTCTAGAAGAGCTGGTGCAGGTCTGTGGATTCCGGTTCTTGCTAAGCCAACGTGGGCTGTGTGACCCCAGGACTACCCAGAGTCTCAGTTTTGTTACCTTAGGGCAAAGGCATTATGACAACTTTCCAGGTTATCAGGAGCAACGGGGACAGCGTCAGGCACTGATCACGGTGCTTTGCTCGTGGGAGACATTTGATAAATGGTGGAGATTATGCTCATAAGCAAACCAACAGTCTTTGCCAGGGGCAAAAGCACTCATGTTGTCATTGCGTCACCACCGACAGGGTGCTGGTGGGCAGCAGAGCTCTGCCAGCAGCAGCAGCTTCAGGAGGAATCTCCCAGAGAGACTGAAAGGGGTCTTCAAGTCGCTGCTTCCCCTCCTCATTCAACTATAGGACAAAACTCGTAATCTGGCCTTGTGCTATGTGGACATGCAGCAGGGAGGTGGGCGGGCGGGGGCCCAGGTTTCAAAGACACGTATGTCCAGAGTTGGAGAATGAAACAGAAAGCAGGCATGATGGGCCAGGAGCTCTCAGAATAAGGACAGACTTGTTTCACTCCCCTCGTGTGGAGTCTCGCCTGGTCCCTGTCTCCTGTTGACCTTCTCTTCTTCCTCCCTCCTCCCCGCAGCCACCTCTCACCTTTGCTGGAGTCTACACTTTCCAGATGAATTAACTGGGAAGTTAAACAGCACTGGAGCTGTAGTTAAAACTCAGTGAGCAGTATGTGTGCCACAGCATTGATTTTTGGAGCATTTTTTCACACAGTGCCTGGCTTAATCTTCACAAAACAGCCCCACTCAGCTAAATTTGTGTGTGTGGGGGGGTCCTGGGGGGTAGCCCCAGTTTACAGATGAGCCAACGGATGTAAAACAGGCTCGCCAGCTTTGTGTACAAGTGCTGGGGCCGGAGCTTGGGTCTCTTCCCTTCAAATGCAGGCTTTTCCCGCACAGGGATCAGTCAGAGCACCATCTTTGTGAATCACCTCAGGCCCTGACATTTCCCGTGTTCTCACGGGTTTTCTCTCCTTTTCTGTCTGGCCACCTGGAAGCAGATGTCTACACAGACATCAATGTCCTCCTGATGGACGCTTGACGTAGCCGGAGTTTCTACTCGAGCACCAAGCATCCTCGAGAAGCAACAACTTGAACTTGTTTGTTTTAAGAATAGAACCACAACAACAAATATCAAGTGCTGAAGAAAAATGTCTCAAATCCATCCCCCAACACGAAACGCATCAGAAGGGACCCTCAAACCCACCAGCTCCACCAAGGTCTTACTCCCGCTGGTACCCTAACGACACACTGCACCGGAGGCGGCCTTCTGCCTGGCGGGTGGGGGGGTCCAAAGGAGCCGGAAGGCTAGTTTGGGACAGCGCCAGACTCTGGGGTCTTGAATGTCTGCAGACTTTGCTGAATGTCTCGTGTGGCAGGGGAGGTTCTCACTGCTGAGAATCACTGTTCTAGAGGTCAAGAGGCTGGTGCCTAGAACACGGAGTTCCCTGAGGTTTGTCTGCCTCGACACGGGCACAAACGCACATACACACATGTTCACAGTGAGGGATTTCAATCATAGCTACTAGTCTCCATTGCTTAGCGTGTATTTGGTGTCTTACCTAATAAGGTGGCCTCTTCTCCCCCAAGACCATAGTGTGTGTGTTTGTGTCTGTCTGTCTGTCTCTCTCAACAGTGGAGGTGTTTACGTCTTGATTCAGTTTTTAAAAGTTTTTTCCATCGAATTCTTTTTAAAAAAAATTTTTGTTAGTGCATGTTTGCCGTATATAACAATCACATTCATCATGGGGAGTTGGTATATGCACACAACACACCTTAATTCTTTTTACGAAATTGCCCCTTCCCTCTCCTCCCCCCATTCCTTGGTCCCCTTCCTATTTGCAAGGGATCTATCTCCACATTGATTTCATAGAGGTTGTACTAGTTTACATTCCTACCAACAATGTAGAGGGCTCCACCCACCCAGCCTTGCCAGCATTTGTTATTATTTGATTTCTTGGTGATGGCTATTCTTTCTGGGGTTAGATGGAATCTCAGTGTTGTTTTAATTCGAATTTCTCTAACTGCCAGAGACATTGAGCATTTCTTCACGTATTTACTAGCCATCTGTAAATAACAGGAAGTAGTGAGCTCTTTCTCAAATGGGAAAGGGATGAAGGATGGGGGTGGGGGAGAGAGGTGGAGAGAGAGGGGATGAAAAAAATTAATATGTGCTATATACCAACTCCACACAAGAAATGTAAACAGTATGTACTGCAAACGTGGACTAACGAAGAAAACGAAAAACTCTATCTCACTGTTTCCTTTTACCTTCTATTTTGCTCTTTATTATTTGGATTTTTCATGTAAGAGAAACCATGCAACATTTAAGCTTGTTTGTCTGATTTATTGCATCTACATTATGGTCTCGAGTGCATCCATTTTCCTACAAATGACTCAACTTTATTATTTTTTATAGCATAGCAGTACTCCACTGAGTATAAACCCGTTTTCTTTATCCATTCATCTGTTGATGGGCATATAAGATGCTTCCAAGATTTAACTATTAGGAGGTGAGCTGCTTGCTATAAACCTGGGTATGCATGTATCACTGTAATATGATGTCTTTACCTCTTCTGGGAAAATACTTAGAAGGGGAATAACTGGGTCAAATGAAATTTCTAGTTTTAGTTTTCTGAGGAACCTCCATACTGACTTCCACAGTGGTGATGCTAGTTTCCATTCCCACCAATAATGTAGGAGGGTTCCTTCTCCCCCACAGCCTTAATGAGGTCCAACCTCATGCACTGATTCTCTGCTGCATCCTTGCCCCCCACACACTATTTTAACTGAGACAGAAGCTTGTGGGGCAGTGAGACTCTGTAGTCTTGACCCCCATTTAAATCTGGTTCCTCCCAGATAATCTGATGGTGATGTGGGGAAGTGCAGAGTAGGGGGTGCCTCTGGGAATAGTGTGCGTCTTGCCCAGAACTCACCCTGGGGTAGGAATTTTGGGGGCTGGCACTTCTTTTCTACTTTTTGCTTTTTAAAGATTTCCAAATGGGTGGCATACTCGGGTAAGGGAAGGTGAAACCCCCACAGCTCAGTCACAAAATGCTTCTAGATTCAACTCTGAGGAAAGAGGCATTCTTTTTTGGCAGTTTGGGGAGGGGAGTAGTACTGGAGATTGAAAAGAGTCTCATGCATGCTCCACCACTGAGCTACATTCCTAGCTCTTTTTATTTTCAGACAAGGTCTTGCTAAGTTGCCCTGTTATTGAATCTGTGATCCTCCTGCCTCAGCCTCTCCAGTAGCTAAGATGACAGGCATGTGTCACTGTGCCCAGCCACGAAAGGGGCACTCTGAAGGGGCAGTTGAGTTTCCCAGGACCATGGATAGGCTGGTAAGAGTCAGCAACACTCTTTGTCATTTCCCAGGTCAGCACCAGGAATTTGGAGACAGCTGGTCAGTGCTGAATTCCTAGATCAGGCCCAGTCCAACATCCAGGAGGGACAAAGCTCTTCTTCGTGGCGATTCTTGTCTGAGGCCAGCCCCATGATCATCTTGGGCGGAGCACGTCCTTGGGGACTCAGCGACTTGTGGCTGGGTTTAGATTCTGTGCACAATAATGGCATGTGGGCAAATTACAACTACTGGCTTCTCCAAACTCCTTCCAGACTCCACTCGCTCAAGCCTCAGCTCCTGACCCCAGCTCTTCCGGGCTCCGGCACACGCTGAGGACGGGGCCACACCCCAATCTGCTGTCCTCTGCCTGGCATGCCCACCAGGATGGGTGGGGAACATGGGGCTCCGTAACATCAGTGCAACTCTGACTGGCAAAGCAACAGCCTTGAGGAAGTAGCTCCCACTGCTGCCTCTTCCAATACAAAAGGAAAAGCCAACCCCGATTGTTGGGTACCACCATCCTTGACTTACACATCTTTTAAATATGCTACTATGTCTGTGATGCGAAGGCAGGACAGAAGTGCAGTTTCCAATCTGGCTGGAACTGGGGAACCGTCTGGGGGGACTGGGGTTCTGCTCTTGTGGTTTGAAGTTAAGTAGAGTGAGACTGTGGTTTAGAACATGTCTTTACCTCATTAAGGCAGGATGCTTCTATTTCTCCTTGCACATTGTTTTCATTGGAATCCACCAAAATGGTCCTGTGGTTTCTCTTATTTGACATCCCCGAGATGTACGTATAGGAACAGGTTTTTTTTACACTGGAGGGCTTCTGCATTCCTGGGTGACCCTGTTCGACCATAGTGGTTTGCTTTTTTTATTTTTGGTGCTGAGAATCGAACTCCGGGCCTTGGGCTTGCAAGGCAAGCACTCTAACCACTGAGCCAAATCCCCAGCCAGCTTTTTCTTGTACTATATGGTGGAACACTAATCAGAGTACTTTAAAGTCTTTACCTCTACATTCCTAAGTAAGGGTGAATGAAAGTCTTTTTTTCCCCCTACCAAGTATTGCTATCAGTGTTACTCTGGCTGCTGTAGTTAGAGGGGCCCTGCCCTTCTCTTCCTCAGTGCTCCGGGCCCCTTTCTGCTCTTGGGGCCTTCCCCGGAGCCCTCCTTGGGCCGAACACGTGGTCAGGTAGGTTGTTTGTGTTCTGCGCGGGCCTGTGGAAGGGTTCCTGAAGGATGCTCTCCCTAGAGAGCTGGAGCCCCCTTTCCTGCAGGGAGGTGGAGACTCACCTTGCACAATCCCTCCGCTCGGTTTGGAGACCGAGCAGCAGATTAATTGCAGCTGTGCCCTGGAATTTCCCCAACACACAAATCTTCGTGATGTAAAACAGCTGGGAAGAAATCCCAGCATGCCCTGGACAGAGGCAGAACTGCCAGTGAGCAGCGGAGATGATTAACCCTCTGGCTCCCAGAAGGCAGGGAGGGCCCCTGGCCAGCCGGACTGCCCTGTCCCAGGCTTGCTCTGCATGAGGAGGACCCCCACAGGACTCTGGGGGATGCCTACATTCTCCCCATCTGCATGTTCTCCAAAAACCCTTTCAGCTGAGCACTGGCATAAGAGAAAACAAAGCTTTGTGTTCCAGAATCCACTGCCAGGCTTCCAAACAGGGCATACTAGAGTGGGATGCAAAGAAAACAAATCATCTCCCAAGTTCCCCTGGTGAGAACGCTCCAGCTCCCAGAAGCCCTTCCGCCGTTGTGCCTCAGCAGCAGATGTGGCTCCTCCCTTTAGGTGACCAGCCCTTCCTGTCTCTCTGGTCTTCAGTGGTCAACAGCAACTTCGGAGACCAAAGCTACAGCCCCCTTGAATAGTGAAGGGAGGATTCCTGCCCCCCCGTAATGGTGCACGGGACACGCTGCCACTGGGAGAAGGTTCCAAACTCATACCCAGGCAGAGCGATGGCCTTCCACCTCAGTGACAATGACATTGTTCAGGATGCTCTACTTTTCCCCCCTTTTTCTCAGTACTGGGGATCAAAGCCAGGCACTTGCGCATGCAAGGCAACCTCCTTTGAAGGGCAGTTTTTAATATAAAGAATTGTATTACAAGCCAGGTGTGGTGGCACACACCTGTGATCCCAGCACTCAGGAGGCTGAGGCAGGAGGATTGCTGAGTTCAAAGCCAGGTTTAACTACATAGTGAGACCCTATTTAAAAAAAAAAAAAAAAGCCTGTGAAGAAACAATCACGTTCTCCTTAGTCTTTGTTCTGTCAATATTGGGGCACTAATTGTTTCTCATCAGACTACTGCAATGGTTTTTCCAAATTCCTGCAAGAGTTTGGCTTCTAAACACCAACCAATCAGATTTCTGCTTTGCTTAAAACCTTCCTGGTTGGGATAAAAGCCCAAATTCACCTGTGACTGGATGCCAGCCCAACCTTAGGCTTCCATCTCACCCCTACCCTGAGTCACCTGCACTCACGTTCCTGGACTCTGAATGTGCCATACTGCTCTGCTGTCCCCGGCCTGGGCTATCTTTACGGTGGGAAACTCTGACCCCTCCCCAAATCCAGAGCCAGAGTCACCTGCCCTGACACCTCAGCGGAGCACTGTGTCTCCATGGCTGGTGCTGTTGAGGTTTGCACACTCTGCCCTCTGGACTAACACTCGAGGCTCACGCCTACTCCCGAGTCCTTATCCAGAAGCCAGCAGCCAGGGTGTGCCCCAGCCCTGTCCCACCCACTTCTAGATCTGTAATTTGCAGCATGGAGCCTCCTGCTGTGCTCTTTACAGATGCAGACTGTCCTACTGGTGGCCGAGCCCTCCCAGACCCCTCCCAAGCAGTCCGTCCTCACCCTGAGCGGTGTGAGCCGGTCTTCTGACAGTGAGTGCCTCAGTGCTGCAGGGAATTTGCAGAGGCAGCGCGGGAAGCTGTGCTACCAACCCCGAAGTTCCTGTTGTGATCCTTTATCCTCTGTGGAAATGGTCATAAACTGCTCTAGGTTTGAAAATACACCAACACTGGACAATGAACACATAGCAGGGAAACAGAAAAGCTTCCCCAAGTGGGGAGAAGAGTTTAGTTTTCAGATGGTACCAAAGAAGAGTAAATGAAGGTATCAGGAAGAGCAAGGCGAGGTGATGCACGCCTGTCAATCTAGACGAGGCAGGAATGATCTCAAGTTTGAGGGCAGCCTGGGCAATTTAGCAAGACAATGTCTTCAAAGAAGAAAAAAAAAAAGATATATACTATAGTTTCCAAACAAGATGGACTCCACAAGATCCAGGAGCAAAAGATTAAGGATCAGGTTTTACCTGAGTGTAGCAGACTGGGATCCTTCCTGAGGCTTGCTAACAGCGGAGTCTGTGCAAACAGTTTTCAATTTCTCCATAAATACCTATCGCTCCTGCATCCTCCACCTGTCCAAATACTTTCCTCCCTTTCCCAGATTCTCTCCAACTCTTCTCCCCCCACCCCCATCCTAGAGAAGCTGCCCATTTTGCCTACCAGACTTGACCAAAGGTTTGGGATCAGGGATGCAGAGAGTGGGGAGGGAACAAGGAAATAAAAACGATTAAGATGTAATATATATAGTCACTGATTCCCCAAGATAAACCTATTTCTCATGTATCACAAAAAAAACCGGCCTCTAGGGGGCGCCAACTTTAAAATGAGAACTGGTCAAGTTCTGTCCGTAGAGGTGGCTTTTAGAGGTAGAAGGCAGAGCCCAGGAGGCCAGAGACCAGGGGCTCCAGGCTCATTTTAACCTCTCTGGCCTCAACCATCTCACCTTTAAAATGGGGGTATTTTACTTCATCATTCTAAAGGCAGGGCTTGGACCAGGTGGCCTCAGAAGGAGGAAAAAGCCAAATGCAGCTGTTTGTCTAAAAACAAAGACTGTTGAGGTATGCGGTGCGTCTGGAATCAGGAGCGCTGGTGGAGCCCCACTTCCCAGCTGTGTGCCTCAGGAATGACCTCACCTTTCAGAACCTCTGGCTTCTCACCTGTGAAGTGGGAACGAGAGCACCCAGGACCCGA